>JAVTVY010030831.1:0-132520 GCA_036873755.1 Hanleya hanleyi | reverse complement strand
CAGGGCGAATACTTTGACCTGTACGGCCTGCCACCCTCCATCCTGATTTAACAGACTTCATGGATCAAGGCACAGAGACGTGGTGTTGGACCAGTCAAACGTTGCAAAGCCTGACCAGTAGCGTGTGCGGACAATATTGCTTGTTTTACCTGTACCATCGATGCCGGGGAAGACCCTTATCTACCATCGTACAGATGTTTGACGAGTACCTCCAGGCCGAGGACCGCGATGTACTCGTCTATGACTGGGCCGCCCATCATTTCAATGTACAAGCCCCGTTCTGGGCTTAAGTTAATGACAAGCCCCTTGTTCTGGGCTTCAATGTACAAGCCCCTTGTTCTGGGCTTCAATGTACAAGCCCCTTGTTCTGGGTTTCAGTTAATTACAAGCCCCTTGTTCTGGGCTTGAGTTTTCACGTGGTTGTTCTCACGTTGTTGTTGTTCAATGAATAAAAAAAAAGAGATCTCACCAAAAACCCTGTCTTGTGTGTTTTATTCATAATGCATCAATGCCCAATGTGGAGATTCAGTGAAACTGAAATCAGTGGTGTAGGATGGGGCCAAAATGTAACCCATCAAGTTTAGAATGCAAGAGCACTATAGTAAAAAAATAGAGAGCCAATGAAATCAGCCTACAGACCAAGTACGTGTTTTTGGTCTAGGTTTGGAGCGGGCATTTCATTGAGGTACGTATATACGGTGAGTGAAAAGACTCGTCCAACACGTATAGATTATGTTGATGACTATAAGTTCTAGGTAACCCATCAAGGTTAGAATGCAAGAGCACAATAGTAAAAATAGAGAGCCAATGAAATCAGCCTACAGACCAAGTACGTGTTTTTGGTCTAGGTTTGAAGCGGGCATTTCATTGAGGTACGTGTATACGGTGAGTGAAGAGACTCGTCCAACACGTATAGATTATGACTATAAGTTCTATGAGCATAATGCATGAAAGTGGCTTTGAACACCGTATTAGCCAATCAGTGGCCCAGAATGGAGCCAAAGGTAACCCATCCATGTCCAGAAAAACATTACCCGGGTGTACAAGAACCCAGATGTAGGCGCGGACGTCAGCGAAAGCACACCGTGAATACCCCAATTCGATTGGCTGATTGTTCGACCGTTGATTGGTTCTTTTTCTCGACCGCTGATTGGCTCTTTTTCTCGACCGCTGATTGGTCCAAATGGACCTGCCCATCTTTCCCAGGTTCATTTACAATCCCCTTTTTTGTGCTCAAGCTCTGACTATAGCGATGCCGCAACATTGTCTCATTGGACATTGGACCGTTTGACCTGGAGCTGACCCTTTGACCTTTTAACCCGCGTCCGCGCGGGCACTGCCGGGGATGACGCGTGATGACGCGCGCGCGCGCGCGCGCTGCGTCCTGGGGCGGGCCAGGCCAGTGGAAAACACCCCGGCGGTTGAACATTGGAACTCTTGTGGGTTTGGAGGATGAACATACGGACGTCTAAGGGAAAAAATTGGAATTCTTCTATGTTTGGAGGTAGTTTTTAGTGAAAACCCGGAAGTGACGTCACAACCCACGTGACCTGCGTATATACTCCTGTAAAATAGAGCCGATTTTATTTCTTTGGAGGGGCAAGGTCAATAGGACTTGCGCTTTTTATACTACTAAACTGTGAAGTAGATTACATCTTACATAGGTCTTAAGGCCGTGATATGCATATGAAGTATTCTGGGGCATGGTCAGTACTTCCCAATTTTCCCTTCGTCTACTACTCGCCGATTTTTTATTTTTTTTATTAAGCGGAAGATAGACACTTTATGTAGGAACTCAGCTACAGCTAAACAAATCAGTGGACTCTCATTGCTAAGTATCCAAGTAAATTCAGTCGAGCAATAAAAAGAATTGAATTGACTTGTTTGTATTATTGAAATTACCTTGTATACGTAATATATAGTAATTGTTCACGTGAATAAAACATTGTTTCACGTTCTATCAGAATTCACGCATTATTTATTTGTAGCCGAAAAATAATGTTTTCATCAAACTGAAAAATCTTTCTGACTTTCAAGGAGGGACCCTTGAAGACTGTCGAATTATCCACACCACCCCAAATTTATAAGCCGATATTCTATTCTGTGAAATACTATAGCGGGATATGAAAACGCACTGAGTCACACGTGCACTCGCAACAATTCGCAACAGTGTAATGAAATGTGTTCATTTTTTAGGCGCTCATTTTCTACGACCTATACAGCCAACGTGGTTTATTAATATGCACACACATATCTTTTTCTTATAGTTCATTGGCTGAACACCCTCTGTTTTACCACACCTACCCCACGTGGGTGTATGGAAGTGAGAAATTAATCTACCGTCACACCCCAGAAACAGAAAACCGCTGGGGTGTCGACACCATGACACCAGGAAGAGCCAGGAAACATGTGTGTGTGTGCCGTTGGCCGAAATCATTAGCTTGATAGTTTAGTGCGTTCATTTCATTCATGTGGTAAACTGAAGACCGGATTTATACCGATGGAAATATCTGTGAATTTCGAAAAAATCCGTGACAAGCCAAGAAACAGAAAACCGCTGGGATGTCGACACCAAACCAGGGAGCATGTGTGTGCCGCTGACCAAAATCATTAGCTTCATAGTTTAGTGCGTTCATTTCATCCATGTGGTATACTGAACACCGGATTTACCGATGGAAATATCTGTGAATTTCGAAAAAATATATATGGAATGAGATTCGTGGTGATACCCATATTTTTTTAGGATACGAATGCATCGTGATGAAGGCTTCATGGTGTGTTATACCCACCTAGGAAAAAAACAGCCCCCAGATATGCATCAAACGCCCGGGAGTATGGAATATAGGTATACATCTGGACTAAACTCTTTTATCAGGTAAGCTAGACTTTAGTACTATACTTGCGTTGAAACCCATGCAGACAACCTATTCAAATTTCAATGCATTGGCAACATAGCGTCGCACGAAATATACGCGCCCCTGTTGACCAGGATTTTTTTATACTCCCACAACAACAGACAATTTGAAGACAATTTTCTAGCGGGGTGTTTTCTTGAACATAATTGCTGTAATATACTCTTCTTTTTGTGGACGCTAAATATAGGGGAGAAAATGGCAACATTGTGACCAAACCATAACAGTTGACAGCTGTAAAAATAGATACCGTGGCATAAAATGAGAGAGAGAGAGAGAGAGAGAGAGAGAGAACATTTCAATCTGCCAATTTTCGAGATGAAAATTTTTTCTTGACGAAATAGAAATGAACGCGAATCTATATTCTACAAAACATTTTTTCTTGACGAAATAGAAATGAACGCGAATCTATATTCTACAAAACATTTTTTCTTGACGAAATAGAAATGAACGCGAATCTATATTCTACAAAACACTAGAAAATATTAGCGTAGGTGAATTTTTTTAGACTCATTTTAGACTGTTTTGTGCTTTCATCGAAAGTGAAAACACATCTCGAAAAGTGTGTAGCAGTGTCGATATAAATCTTCAACCTAGATGTAAAAATAGATACCGTGGCATAAATTAGAGAGAGCATTTCAGTACACCTCAAAAAAATGAAACCTGGACGGGTATCCTTCATCTCGAGGGGTCGCAAGTTCGATTCTTGCTTTCATTATGTGAGTATGTGTTGGACATGTGATCTTTAAATTTTATTATCACCAGACTAGCTTGAATGTTTTATGAACGCTAAATGTAGGATCGCATCACCGCGGATGAATACATCTTTCACAGCCGCCATCTTAAACCCACCACCCACCCATCCACCACAGCCGCCATCTTAAACCCACCACCCACCCATCCACCACCATCTTGCACTCACTCACACCGGCCGCCATCTTAAACCCACCACCCACCCATCCACCACAGCCGCCATCTTAAACCCACCACCCACCCATCCACCACAGCCGCCATCTTAAACCCACCACCCACCCATCCACCACAGCCGCCATCTTAAACCCACCACCCACCCATCCACCATCATCTTGCACTCACTCACACCGGCCGCCATCTTAAACCCACCACCCACCCATCCACCACCATCTTGCACTCACTCACACCGGCCGCCATCTTAAACCCACCACCCACCCATCCACCACACCCCATGTGACACAATACTCGCTTCTGATTGGCTACCTCCACGTGACCTCCACAAAATATGCAAATTTCCGGGGTCAAGGGCCCTCCATTTACTCTTTGTATACTACTTCCGATGTTTCATTCGAAGCAATCTTATCCACAACGAAATTTGGTTCAAAAGTCAAACCACACTGCTGAAGCGGAAGTCGACAGTTTGTAGACAAAGTGAAAACGTTTTGAGCAACACGGACAATACTGACATGAGAGGCACTCTAGTTTTAACCAGCTTTGACCAGGAGTCTTTTCCGATGTCTCGCGATAGTTACATTATGTCGGAATGTGACACAATTTATCCCACAATTCCTGTTTATTCTTACAACCCACTTTCTGAAATGCTTCAGAAGGGGATCTCAGTGAGTATCCATTGATCCACATTGTTTCCCGATTAATTTACACGAGCCCTACAGCAAGTGAATCATTTTAGGAAAAATACCCATCGTGCTGCTATTTCGCGAAACTCCACCCGTTGAATTTATTTGGATAAAAAAACTTAGCGATTCATTTGATGCGGATGTTCTGCGCGACAGTTTCGCTGTTCAAAATCGCTGATCAGCAATACATTAATGTCAGGAGCCATAAAAATTTCTTTGGTTCTGCTACATACAAGTAACATTCATGGGATGTTTCTCGTTTGAAAGAGTGGCTTGAATTTCCCAGTAATATCGTGTCATCTGTGTTAAGTTTGAAAACACTATATACCAACAGCAGTTCGATATTACAATGGGTACTACCCGTGTACCTATTTTGACAGACTTGTATCTCTATTCGAAAGCTCGCTCATTCTCACTCACCAAACGCTCTGGGTAATCACTGTATAGGTGGAGACACGAAGGAAATATATCCTTCTTCACCGAATTTGAACGAAACCACTGACAGTTCAAGTGGGACATTTATACATATACTGAAAAAAAAATACTATAGAAATGAAGGATTTTGTCTAACGTCGACTCAGTTTTGAAATTATTAACTACCTCTTTCTGGAAAGCAATATCCCGGAAGTGCCTGCATATGGCGCATACATATCTCGCCCAGAAGAATTTGATGTATCATATGTAAAATATGACGATTTCGGTCAACGTCACACAACATGTTTAATTGCTGGAATTAATTTGGCAAACGGTTTCACTCAGCCTCTCATCTTGATGATATATATATATATCACACACTGATCGCAATGCACGATGGTAAATTAGAGCGATATGCAAGCGGTGGGAATCACTGACGTTTGGCGACTGAAACGCATCCATATAAACTCTACAGGAAAGCATCCCTCGGCACCTCACAATGAAACCCGAGAATACTCTGGGTTCTTGGACGTAGCCTATGCAAGAGCTTTCACGCTACATTTCTTAACTTGGCTTAAGCTCGTCCCTGGGATAGTGTCGTATGAGCATCGTTTAAATAAAATCAAAGCGTGGCTGAGATACAATATACTTTAGATAACGGCTTGAAAAATCATTTGGATTAAAGACTACTGAACAGTGAAACAGATTTGAGTATACGCACACCATTGCAAATGTCAACCGATTTTGGTGCTAAAATCCATTATTCCCACAGATCAATTTCACATAAACTAGGATGAAAGTAACTCCGAAAATGGAAGTCATTGTGATAAATATTCTATATTTCGGCTTTGCTTATGCCATCATCAGGAATACATATAAACAATTGGAGTATACAGTCAGCTATATATACAAGTTTGAGTAGAAAAGGCGGCAAATATACAAGCGAGCATTGGAGTTCAGCAAACAATACCACTGGTGTGAGTTCACCCCTCCGAGTATTGACCGAGCTTAACGTTGCTTAACTTCGGTGATCTGACGAGAACCGGTGTGTCCAACGCTATAAGCCATACCGGGCGATCCGTGAGTGTGTCGCTTATATCCAATGTCCAGTGAAATTGCCGAATAATAAACCGCACACACCGCTATGAACGTGCACGGCAGTATTGACATTTGTATCGGTGCACACGAATTTATGTAATTGAGCTCCGGTAAACATGAAACTACAGTAGTAAAGTTTTATATGGAGAGAATTGTATTCCATGCCACGAAGATCTCACAGTGAAACATATTCTTATCGACTGTATATATTTTAAGATTGTTAGAGATAAATTTTATCGAGCAGCTACCTTGGAAGATCTTTTAGTCGAGTAAAAGAAGATTGTATTTTAGATTATTTGAGAGAGATCGGTTTGTTGTACAAATTGTAATGTATGTACATGTTTTAATGCATTATTTTACTGAGTCATTAACTTTAATACTTAGATTTATGTTTGATCGTCGCTATATAGCTGAAATATTGTTGAATGCGACATTAAACCTTAATTCTCTCTCTCTCTCTCTCTATGGAGAGAATTACAAAGTCATTTCAAGCGTGATTTATTATCAATATCACCAGAAGTTCAGGTTTGATGGACTTCTGATATCACAGAGTATGTGTCGTCGTTTTGTAGGGTAAAAACAAACACGAAATATTATGCAGATTTAACTATTGATATTTGACAAGTTCCAATAAGGTGTTTTGATTATGGACGGGGAATGCTTTATTGATGACAGTTAGCTGCAGAATGTCTGATCTGAAGCTAGTATTTAATCTGGTAATATCGTAATCTGATAATATCGTAATCTGGTAATATCGTAATCTGGTAATATAGTAATCTGGTAATATCGTAAGCTGGTAATATCGCAATAAATCGGATATGAAGACCTGATTTTCGTATATCCCTTTAATTTGATATACAGCTGCCATAAGCGAAGACATGATTCACTGACCCTGTCACTCGAAAACAGTCGCTGAATACCCTCTCCCCTAACGATCTTGGTGTCTGCCAGCATTTTCCGTTTTCCGTCTTTTACCCATGTCAGAAGACAGTTTTCATATTGCACGAGCTGTTTGTCTACGGCGACGTTTGGAGCAACCATCTAGGCTGTTGATCTAATGAAAATAAGTTCGCCCATAGGCTATATTGCCGATATGGTCTGAAATTTGCTAAACTTTGTACTTTTAACGAAGTGAGATACAGTTGATATTGTATACAGCAACCATTTATATGTTATCAGCTCCATATAATTATACGGATTAACTGCTTATATGTATTCACATTATGATCACATTAACACATTAACTGGCCAGGAAGGACATTTGGCTGTGCCATAATTACAGGATTAATTTCCAGAGTTGATCCCATCTCACATAGATCCTTGTCGTAGGATTTAACACCTTGTTGGCTGGCAGTTGAAGTGGCTACGATATATACGATATCAGCCACGATATGGTATTTCCCTTATCCGCAGTGAATAAATAATCCGGCTTTCACGTCGAGCATAAAAGATGACGCTTCTTGTGTGCCTCGTGTGGTTGCGACATATGTAGAACATGACCATCTGAAACGATGACACTGCTCAGAGCATTCCAATAACTCGCCCTCTCCAGACTCCTGGTCCGCACATCTGCTTCGTCATCAAAATTTCCTGCTGTTTACGATGTAGGCCATTGTGTTCGTCTGATTTCCGAATGTGTCCTATGTCTCTTCTTCCACATACAAACGATCACTCTCCCGTATTTCATACGAGTCTCGAGCTGTTGTGAACAGATCTTGATAACTTTTATCTCCTTTTCCAGTGAGCCTCCTTTGATCAACAAACTATCATTCTTCATGAAATAATGTCAGAAATGCTGAAGATCTACTTCAAAATAAATTATAGTTATAGGTTCGCTGTGAAGAACTGAAATATACGGTACATTTCTACATAAAATTCGACCAGATGTATGACTGAGATTTGAATGTGTTAAGGCCGGATATGGTTAATTCTTTTGACGGAAATAGTATTTAATGGACGACGGCTGAATATTGAATGACGGACTAGACGCTTGCATTTGTCACTTGTCGGCTCACCCATTGTTTGAAAATGTCTTGGATTTTTTGACGGCGATCAAAACATTCTCGATGATGGATAACCACTTCTCGTAATATACAGGATGAAAGAGTTGCTCTTTTCATAACCTCGGCTAACTGAAGTCGATACCAGTAAAAACATATGGAGTTTCGCAGATCAACTAAGCAATGTACAATGCGCAGTCGTTGCCAACTGGATGACAGGTGTTCCATTATATTGCACTGTAACATTTCCTATTCAACATGAAATTGGTGCAATGTAAACGCACAGTACACAGTCTGGTGTGAAGACCTGTATGCAACCTGACACACACACATGGAATACTGGAATGAGCCCTTCACGAGCTTAACCGATGTGATAAATGCCGTATAGAGACGCTCCCAAAGATCCAATTAAATGTCACGTTCTGGTAGAACAACAACGTTCTCATAATTGCTGGAACAATCACATGCATAGCTGTGTCCATATAAAATAAAAGGGACGAATCTACAATTGGAGCATGGACATAACATGTATCGTTATATCCCTGTCAGGCCTGGGTGATTTGATCGTTATATCCCTGTCAGGCCTGGGTGATTTGGAGCTTGTCTCATCGTTATATCCCTGTCAGGCCTGGGTGATTTGGAGCTTGTCCCATCGTTATATCCCTGTCAGGCCTGGGTGATTTGGAGCTTGCCCCAGACTACCTGCCCCCTTATTTATTCGGAGTATAGGGTTGAACTTTCTATACTATATATTTGGGGCAATCTCTGCAAGAAAATATAACATAATCGAAGATGGCCACAATGATTACGTCATACTGACTTCATTTATTTGGAGCTATTTCGCCTATTTTTCATTTTTTATTTTTCTATATTTCTATATCTTTTTCCAAAAATCAAATATGATACAGAATAATTATAGTAGACAAATAAATTACTTTTATTTAGGCAAGAACAAATGAGCTTTTTGCAAAGTCTAGTAAGGGCGCCAATACGATTCGCAGAAAAGTAAGAAAGTTTCAGCTCTGATTCTTATAGTTCCGTAACTGTGGTGAACTGCTCCCACCTCGAAGTCCAGGCCTTATTATATTGGCAAATTTCAAACACTTTTTGAAATCCTTTTTTTCTTTTTAGGCATTATCGGCAAAATGAGTTTTGACTTTGGATGATGTTATGTTGTCGTTATGGTTGAAGATGCTTATCTCAGAAGATTTGCCTTCAAAGGGCTTCTCGACTAGCTAAAAATATGCACTAATGTTGCAGACATATTGATATCCAGCATTTAATGTATTTCCAAACAGCGACAAAATGGCATTGAACTTGAATAAGACACCAATATGTGCCTTCGGGTAAATATCTGCCAAGTCTGTCGAAGTCCTTTCAGTTTGTAATTATGTCTCATCACAATCTAATATTTTCGTCGTCGTGACCTGGGTGTTATACCAGGAAGTTAATTCCCAACCAAACGATTTTCAGAATGACCAGCATTTCCCAGGAATCCACACAGACTGCATCCTCGGGGTATGTTCGGAAGAGTAGAACCAGTATCGAATATTACATGTTAGCAATTGAAAAAATTGTCGAAGGTATTGTCATATCTGAACAATGAATAAACCTCGATGTGCTTACCATCTTGAATATTCTGCAATCATATGACTGTAGATTTGATCAACAGATTGATATTGTGTTTTGTTGGTTGCCTAGTCAGGTTGTCATCAAAGGCAATACTGAGGCTGATAGAATGCCTTCAAGCGATTAAAAGTGGAAATTCAACTCATCCCGCCATCTTGAATATTCTACAATTATATAACTGTAAAATTGACCAAGAGATTGATATTGTGTTTTGTTGGGTACCACTTCCCTTATATGTGTTGTAATTTGACATCAAAGGCAATACTGAAGCTGATAAAATGACTAAGGCAGCCCAAGACGATGAGGTTTATCCTGTTGGAATTCCATACAGTGATTTCAGACCATCTATCTGTACCTATGTGAGAAAGTTGTTTCGATCTTTGTGGGATGCTATGGATAATAACAAACATCACGAGTTCACAAAAACTGTAGGCAAAACTCATCTGAACAGCCAGAAACAGTTCGATCAAGCCATGATTAGACGATGTAGAATCGGCCATACACGATTAACTCAGGAGCATTTTCTGAAAAAAGAGCCAGTCCTAGGGTGTGTTCCATGCCACGAAGATCTCACGGTGAAACATATTCTTATCGACTTTATAGATTTTAAGATTGTAAGAGATAACTTCTATCGAACAGCTACTTTGGAAGAACTCTTTAGTCGGGTAAAAGAAGATTGTATTTTAGATTATTTGTAAGAGATCGGTTTGTTGTATAAATTTCAATGTATTTACATGTTTTTAATGCATTAGTTTACTAAGTTATTAACTTGAATACATAAGAGTTTAGATTGATCGTCGCTATATAGTTGAAATGCTGCTGAAAGCGACATTAAATCCTAATTCTCTCTCTCCCTGATAGAATGGCTACGGCAACCCTAGATAATGAGGTTGATCCTGTTGGAATCCCATATAGCGATTACAGACCCTCTAGCTGTAATTATGTGAGAAAGCTATTTCAATCTTTATGGGATGCTGTGAATAATAACAAACTTCAGGAGTTCAAAACAAAACTGTAGGTTATACTCACCTGAACAGGCAGAAACGTTTCGATCAAGCCATGATCAGGCGATGTAGAATCGGCCATACAAGATTAACTCACGAACATATACTAAACAAGCAGCCAGAGGATGCTAGGTCCCCCGCCAAAATGGCAGCAATATTTATAAGCGCTGTCGGTTTCAGAAGATATTCATGAGGATGGCAACAGCTACTTCACAGGCGTAAGAAGCAGAGGGGTCTTTCCACCTTCCCAGGTTTTGAGATCAACTCCGAATGGCTGACTGAATGTTGATTGCTACTGTAATATATTTTCTTTACCATGTAGCATGAAAATTATGTAACCAAAATGCAATCCCAAGAGACAACTCATGGCATATTATCTGCAAACTAAATTTGACAAGAATATGAAGGCATCCTCAACCTATTGCCCAGAAACCAAATTTAGACTTTGCCACAAGGAGTCACCACCTGTAGGTGCAAGCAGGCAAAACACAATCCCAAATGACATCTCATGTCATGTATCGGCATATGAACTTTGAGACTCTGAAGAGGGGTCCTCAAGTTATTGCCGGTACTAGATGCCCACCGGTGTTCATGTTATTTGGGGCGGGTCACATATGAATACAAAATTTGAGAATAATCTGATGAGCAGTTGCCAAATTATTGCCCGGAAACAAATTTTTCCACCAGGAGACGCCACCTGTAGGCAGGAGCGGGAAAAATAAAATCCCAAGGAACATGGTATCGTGGGGACATCTGCATACCAAATTTGAGAAGAATCCGATGAGGGTCCTCAAGTTATTGCCCAAATTTAGATTTTGACACCAGGTGACGCCACCTCTAGGCGCAAGTCAGTGAAATGCATTATCAAGCGACATCTTACATGTATGTCACGGTACATTCATACAAAATTTGAGAAGAATCCGATGGTCAGTTCTCAAGTTATTACCCGGAAACGAATTTGTGATGTTGCCACCAGGTGGCGCCACCTGTGAGTGCAAGTGAGCGAAAGGCAATTCCAAGCAACAGCTCCTGGCATGGTAAATGCATGCCAAACTTGAGAAGAATCCGATGAGCCGCAACGTTTCTCATGTTACCCAGAAAGGTACATATCTAGGATATTTCAAAGAAATTCGACCAAGTGTTTCTAAGTTATCACTTGCAGCATGGAATAATGGAATGAACTCCAGTGGCGCCACCTCCGGGTGGATTTTGCTGAAACGCATCACCAACGGTGTTTTGTCGCAGGGAATGCATATACCAAATTTCGAAGAAATCCGACAAATTGTTCGAAAGTTATCGCTCGCGAAGGATTTGAACAAACATGAACGGACATGCATTAAAGATTGGAACAAGACCCAGTGGCGCCACCTACAGGCGGATCTTGCTGAAACGTAATACCAGCGACGTCTTGTCGCAAAGAATGCAGATGCCAAATTTCGGAGGAATCCGACAAAGCATTTAGGAGTTATCGCTTACGCGGTATTTGCACGGACATGCACTAAATATTGGAACAACAAATTGTTCGAAAGTTATCGCTCGCGAAGGATTTGAACAAACAGGAACGGACATGCATTAAAGATTGGAACAAGACCCAGTGGCGCCACCTACAGGCGGATCTTGCTGAAACGTTTGCACGAACATCCACGGACATGCACTAAAGATTGAAACAAGACCCAGTGGCGCCACCTACAGCGGATCTTGCTGAAACGTAATACCAACAGACGTCTTGTCGCAAAGAATGCAGATGCCAAATTTCGGAGGAATCCGACAAAGCATTTAGGAGTTATCGCTTACGAAGTATTTGCACGGATATGCACGGACATGCACTAAAGATTGGAACAAGACCCAGTGGCGCCACCTACAGGCGGATCTTGCTGAAACATAATACCAAGAGACGTCTTGTCGCAAAGAATGCAGAAGCCAAATTTCGGAGGAATCCAACAAAGCATTTAGAAGTTATTGCTTACGAAGTATTTGCACGGATATGTCCGTGCATGCACGGACACATAGAAGCAAGACCCCAGTGGCGCCACCTACAGGCGGATCTTGCTGAAACGTAATACCAAGAGACGTCTTGTCGCAAAGAATGCAGAAGCCAAATTTCGGAGGAATCCGACAAAGCATTTAGAAGTTATTGCTTACGAAGTATTTGCACGGACATGTCCGTGCATGCACGGACACATAGAAGTAAGAACCATTTTAAAGTCCCCGGCCGCGTTGCGGCGGGGGACAAAAAGAGCCAGTCCCAAGGTGTATTCCATGCCACGAAGATCTCACTGTGAAACATATTCTCATCGATTGTATAGATTTTAAGATTATTTTTCTCGAGCATCTACTTTAGAAGATCTTATTAGTCGGCTGAAAGAAGACTGTATCTTAGGTTATTTAAGAGAAATCGGTTTGTTGCATAGGTTATTTGAGAGAAATCGGTTCGTTGCATAAGATTTAATGTGCGTATGTTGGATTACTAAGTTATTAACTTGAATATTTAGAATTTTGTTTGATCGTCGCTACATAGCTGCAATATTGCTGAAAGCGACGTTAAACCTTTATTCTCTCTCTCTCCCTGCGTGATTCCATTATATTGTTGTGTGGAACCGTATAACAGACATTCCGCTCTGAACGCTGTGAAGCAGCTGTATGATGTCGATATCTGGCGAAATTTATTTCATCACAATATTGTTCAATAATCATGGACTATGTATTATTCGACCGGAGGACCGGACCAGTCAAACATGGATGGTCACAAGGATTTTTTAACTTCTCTGGATGAGAGGGGTCAAAAATCGATTCGAAACTAGCTCTGTATGTTTCCAGAGAAAAAAAGATTCTGTTTTCTCGCAAATGCTTAACTTTTGAAATTCTCTTATTCAAAGACAATACTATAATAATAATAATCAAATTTACCTTCGGTAGACAGAGTACCTACAAGCTAATCTTTCACTGGTCGTGCACATTCATACACAAAAAAATATATTCTAATCACAGCACACACATCTGTTTTCGAGGTAGGGAGAAACGGAGTACGCGGAAAGAAACAACCCACCAGCACGTCATGGGACCAGGAACTCCATCTAATATACGACTGGGTAGACAACGCGCGATATCGAACCTGATTCGCAGTGAGAATCCGATATGTTTCCACTGGACTGACCGTACCCAATAATTACTTCGAGCAATCAACAACATAGTGCTTTCTGCGAAAACTGAAAACTGCGTTCGTCAGTAATTTTGTTGCACTCCAACCGTATCTGATGGAGGCCAATGCAATGCGCATCATCGTGCCAGGTTGATTAGTTCAGTATTGGATAATTTAAAACCTTATTGGCTATAGCAGATATAATTTCACCGATCTTGTTTTATTTTTGGGGTCTGCTGCTTCTTGACGGATCTTAGATATGACTAGTGATTACAATTTTCACTGTTATACAAATTGTAGAATTTTCGGTCCCCAAGACGACGTAGGGCTTGTGCGCGGTCTTAGATATTATAGCGCAAGGCCGTCTGTTGACTCGGGTGATGGTGTCTACATAACCCTTCCAGATAGTTTCCAGTTCGGCTCCGAGATTTTTCGAAGACGTGAAATGGATAACAACACAACACGCATTGCTGAAGATAGTTTTTACTATGTATGCATTTCGTACCAGCTACAACATTTCACGTGGTTTGTGAACTCTACCGGGGGGTGTAGGAGAGTATGATGGTATAAACTCTGATTTGAAATCGCCATTCTCTTTTATGCTGTTCTGTATGAATGTGGATGCATACCAGGCCCATCAAATACTCAGTACAATTATGACATCTCGAATCGCTATCTGTCTCAAAGCTAAAACATCCTCCTCATACTAGGTATTCATGAAGTACAACGCCTCATTCAAAAATTGTTTGATCAACGTGACATGCCTTCACGAACATATTTTATTGAATTTGGTAGAATTTCGTAATCGCTATTCAATTGTGCATGTCCGAATCAAAATAAAGACCCGGAAGTTGGTCTCGGGCCTAAACTGCTGGCGTTTATCTGAGAAATTTGAAACCACTTTCTCGGTCTTTATTTTTAATTTTACATGAAGGTCGTATATCTTTGTTTTGATAAGGCTCGGTGATTGCAACATTCCATAAAAGCGTATGACAGTAGGTTCATAATACAGGAACGACAAAATTTGAAAGTTGGCACTCCAGGACTTCGTAGTTTATCATATTGGGGTCATTTTAAGTCTATTTGCATAACTCCCAAGCAACTGATCATGGGTAAATTCAAAATTATTGCTTTTCCGTGAGGTAAGTTGGACAAAAACTATTTTATTTCACATCAGATTAATATTGAATAATTTATCATTGAAAATGATCATTTTTCGGAAAAATCACATAAAGAACAGAATAAAAAAATCGACAAAAAAGATGTGTTTTTGAAAATGACGTCACTGTGACTTCATCAAAACGACCATCTTAGATAATTTTTACATTCTCTGGTAGAGCTTGACCCAAGGGTATGGTGTGGTACATTTCATCTCTCTTGTTCAAGGGATAAGAACAATAATTAGATGTGCCAAAATGGCCCCCAGGCCAAGCCCAGACAATGTTAATTGTGTTTACTAGAGTAATCCTTTCCCACTCTCTGGATAGTGATGGGACATGGTGGTGCCTCCCCATAACATCCGGTTTCGTCGCTCCTGAGTATGCAGCATGTTAAAGACTCTTTAGTGGCAGCCACATGCGAAATATATTGTCGACATTCCCGAAACGGTATCGAAAAAATGGTTGAGACGTCAAACTGTGACCGGTGTGACAGAAACGGTGGCCCCTCAGATATGAGTGTCCGCTTCCTATGCTTTAACCCAGCCCAGACACTGAAAAGGGTCACTTGGATGTCAGAGCCCACCCTAGGTAATTACAAGCGTCTGGGCCGTCATCCATAATTCAGCCGTCGCCCATTACAGAATATCCGCGTCCATAATCCAAAGACCTATTCCATATTCCATATAACAGTATTAGCACCAAATTCAAAAAGACAATCATAGTATACATAAACATAGGCTTGTTTCCTGCAAGAGAGAAGCGGTCAACAGTTTTCAATGATGCCGGCAAGACATCATGATGTTCCAAAAATATCAAATCCGTATCGCTGATCAGTATTCTTAATCCATAATATTCGTTGTAAAGTCGTCATCTAAAGAATGATGTATCTCAGTCACACTTTGATTGTGACTGTTCATATGATTACAAGCGTCTAGTCCGTCATTCATAATCCAGCCGTCGTCCATTAGAGAATATCCGCGTCCATAATCCAAAGACCTATTCCATTTCCATATAACAGTATTAGCACCAAATTCAAAAAGACAAAAGTATACATAAACATAGGCTTGTTTCCTGCAAGAGGATCTTGAAGTAGATGGGTTCATACGGCCCCTAGCCCCGGGTTGAGTGGAATTACACACAAGTTACGAAACGTAACGCCATAGATCTTGCACGCTACGCTCGTACTTTGCAATCAGCATGCTATATGTATCGCCAAATTTGAGAAACTTTGGTGGAGGCGCTTGGTGGTGTATCCCTGTTTTATAAGTTTCTGCAGCAATGTTTTGTGACGTTGATTAAAATCGTTACATTTAACACAGGATCTAGCAAATGCTACTATGCAGGTCCCACTAGAATATTACTGTCCAGAAAGGGATAGTTTACGATGTCGAAATTGTAATCATCCCTTTTGTCATACAGTCGACGAGAGAGAAGGCCCGCTTCATTTTTATAGAGATATAGGTCTAAATACGATGTGCCTGTAGGGTTATCTGTAGTTGCCTTCAAATCCAGTGAAGGTGGATATATATCCTTCACTGCGTCATTTATATAGCGATTATCCACAGCGAGAAGATCGTCTATATAGCGTTTGGTGAATGAGAAGGAACATATAAAACATAGGAGATCGGACACTGGTCTCTGGGGACCACCGTTTCTATCACACCGGGTGTATTTGTGAGATTGGCAGAGATTATTCTGATGATCTGACAGGGATTTCTCTGCACTTATTTCGCCGCCTTGCTTTGGAGTATGTTAATTTTGTTTTTAATTGGTTGTAATCGCCATGTGACATTTTGCTGGACTGTCATTCGCTGGATGTCCGGCGCGTTTTGCGATTGCGGGCGATGATTGGTTGCATGCAGGGACGCTGATGCGAATCCGGGGTTCAGCTAATTGCACGGATATATGAGCCGTGTTATACCATTCGCATATATCGAACTGCGTAGCTGTGTTCGTTCCAGCTCGCTGATTCTGCATGGCTTGATCCGAGTTTATTCCACGGCGTGTACAGGTCAGTGATTGTATATATGTTGTATTCTTTGTGGTTGCTTTAACAAGTATTTGTTAAGGTTATTTTCTGTCCGAAAATGCGTAATTGGTATATTGTTTGTAAATATGTTATTTACAATTGATTGGACTTCCATTGTTTATCTTCTCGTGAATTACTGAAGTATTCGGATTAGCTTGTGGTACATGCTTTATGTAGCCAAAGTCTTTTCCGTGACATATTTGGTTATTCCATAAGCGTAACCTTGATTCCATATTTCACGGCGGCTTGTATGAAGCACGTATTGGATATCGGGGAAACGGGGAAGCAGTATACAGGTACGCGAGGTGTTTTTTTCTTTCTTATTATTATTATTGTCATTATTATTATCATTGTTATTAATATTGTTCAATAATTTTTTTTGGGTAAATATTGAGATAAATGAATGAAAACCCAAACCTCGTGGTCACGTGGGAACTGTAGGGTAATTATGTCAAACCGTGACCAGCTGATGAATAATAAATGCCCAGTGGCACGTCCAGGGCTTAACAAAAACAAAAAAACAAAAAAAAACAAAAACATATCTCTAACGTAGTTTGGGAAATCTTCTTGTTTATCTAGTGTGTTTCCCCATATGACTGAGCACGGTTATTGTTATTTATACAGGTGTTTATCATACAGATACATGGCTGGATAGCTGAATTGAATTGGGCTTGTCCTGTTTTATATTGCGCCCCTGTCCCATAGACAGGGTAAGTGGTTTAAGTGGTTTTGACGGTTATATAACATGACCGTGGTTTTAAAGGTTATATAACATCACACAAATTACTGTGGTTACTGTGTGCCCATGTGTTCAGTTATGCGAGTTAAGGTTTTATGCCCAGCCTATTTGATCATGCTCAGCATAATTGATAACTGTGATGATATAATTGATAACGGTGATGTTTTTTATATCTCTAATGCGGTATCCATTCATAGTGTCATCAATATTTACAAAGTGATACATAAACAGTGATTATAGTGACATATATTTGTAAACACAAACACTGTAAAGTGAATTAGTGACAGATATATATTTATCTGTGCCATGTATTGTGAAATGTTTAATGTACAGATTGTTATACCCTGTTATGTCTTATTTATATATGGTTTCTCTTGTGTGGCAATAAAAAAGGGGCCTTGTCAACCGCAACCCCAGTGGCCGTCTGTTACCTCATTCCTTACGGGCACAAAGACTACTACAAAACGTCAATCTCGAAATGCAGTAGCCAGTGCTCATGATAGGGACTTGTGGAAGAAAGATCACGCTACACTTCCTTGGCATCTTTATAAAGTGTTTGTCATTTAATTGTATCCCCAAAGATTTGAGAAGAAAACAAACGTATAACAATACGATCTGAGAGGAAATTGACCAAGATAGACTCGTTCTTTAATTTGCTGCTTCTGATACCTGCTCCCATGTCTATTAAATGACCATTAATTGGATTCTCACATCCGTTCGCTCAAAGTTGTTCATGGTGGTCTTCAACAGGTTGAAAGCAATATGTTTATCCTTTAAATCCTAATATAGGTTATTTGTAGCAAATGGCGCCATCGAGGTCTGAAAGCCGACAGGTCACACAAGCAGTGTATGGTTATCTTTGGAAATTACATCCGGTCAGTAATAAGCAGAAACTAAGACCTAAGAAAGGAGAGGCTAGAGAGGCAGCAGTTGAACAATAATGGCGTTAATCAGGAATCCTCAATGCCGAGTGTTTCGGCTAATTTCCTAGGTCGATGGCCGAAAACAAGACCAGGAAAACTCAATTCACGAACTTGTATTGAATGCATATCAGAGAGAGAGAGAGAGAGAGAGAGAGAGAGAGAGAGAGCATTAAGGTTTAACGTCGCGTTCAGCCATATTTCACCTATATAGCAACTCAACAAAATTGTAAGCATTCAAGTTAATAACTTAGTAATCTTACATATTAAAACATACAGTATGTATATAGTATGTATACTTTGTACGTGCGTGTCCGAAAGATTTTCAACGGCAAGCGCGTGAGTGTTTGCTGGACAACACAGCGTTCATCTCGAATTTACGGTAACCCTGAATAATCTTCCGTGTACAACTTGTCTCAACTGTTAAACTGCTAGCTATGAACCGATAACTTGCAGTTCCGGCTTTCCATAATATAAATTCCAATAATTTTTAAGAGTACCAGTTACACTATCACTTAAGAATACGGTCACATATATATATATACCTGTACTATAACCGCACATATTAAAAAATAATCTTCGTCTTGTCCAAATCGTCTTGTGTCAGTTATTTTTTTTATCTCTAGGGGCTTTGGTTTCATGGATTCCCAGAACAATACGAGTTATTATGCGAAGCTAATTATTACTACTTCAATTCAATTTGCTTTTTTGACGTAGACATAATTGTCTCTTGTCATATATACGGTATACATTGGTGGCTCGGTGGAATAACCAAATAAACACACATAAAAATTAATACAGAATTACAGCTGATTATGCAACAAGGCAGATGAGTGAGGACAAACTATAAGTAAAGTTATAACATTGCTCTATCTCTTATTTGAAACGCTTCATAAATAAATTTTGCTAACCGTTTCAGAATACCCGTTTGTTTATTAGAGAGTAACTGTACTGTTTTGGTATACACTAGGTTTTCTCCAGAAATATGGTTTAATATATATAGTCCTTATTTCCTTATATAACGGACAAATAAGTAAAAAATGATACTCGTTTTCTACATCAGAATTACAGTTATAACATACTCGATCATGTGGGTCAAGCCTATTGCTCCCATGCCGCCCTGTTTCAATACGAAGTTTATGCGCCGACATTCGCAGTCGCGCAAGTGCATGGCGATGTCTTGAGTTAATAACTGTCTCTAAATATTCTTCAGAACAAAAATCATTTTTCAAATACTTATACAGGCTCAATTTGCTTGATTCTAAGTCAGAAAACCAGTTTGTAATAAATATATCTTTCACCCTAATTTTAAACGTATTCAAAAAATTATTACTAACAGAATCTCTATACATCCCCACTTCCGCGAAACCATGAACTGACAATATGTTTTGTACCGAAGACGCCCAATTCGAAATTCGGTTTTTGTACACAGTACTTAATATCAAATGTGTACTATTATGAACTTTTAACCAATATTTAATAATTCGAACCAACCGTTCGCACCGCATTGGTAATCTTCTCCAAGTTCCAAGTTCTCCGTAAACCGCTGCATTTGAAGTAGTTTTATAAACATTCAGGACATTTTTACAAAAATTTCTATGCACTCTTTGAATCGCTGTACCCGCATGAAATCCCCAAATTCCTCAGCCATAGCTTAGTACTGGGCTGACACATGCGTCGAATATCTGGCATGTCGTTTTGGGTAGAAGCTGACAAACACGCATATTTTTTAGCAATAAATTCAAAGATTTCAGACCCTTATCTGCAATAGTTTTTGGGGTTATGGTGAATTTTAAGTTACTCGTCAAAACTAATCCCAAATAGCAAAACCGCTCAACTACCTCAATTGGAACTCCAGCAAAGGACTACTCTTCAGCAGATTTCAGTTTCCCCCCTCTTCTAAACACCATGACTTTTGTTTTCCCAGTATTCACCGTTAACCCCCAATCAGTACAGAACTTAAACAATATATTCAGCGATTTCTGCAAACTATCCGCTGATTTTGAAAACAATACTAAATCATCAGCATACAATAGCAAGCGTATGGTTAATTCATTTAACTCTATACTGTCGTCGCCTTCATTTATCAAATAATTTTCAAAATCATCAATAAACAGAAAAGAATCGGGGACAGTACCCCACCCTGCCTCAATCTCTCGTTAATCAGAAAATAAGGGCTTTTTACACCATTGTGCATGATACATGATTTTACAGATAAATACATTTATTGCAATATTGTGAGTACTTTACCTCGGATTCCATATCTATACAATTTATACCACAAGGCGTCTCTACTAACACTATCAAACGCCTGTTTAAAGTCCACAAACGTTGAATAAATCGTATTGCCCCTATCTATATAATTCTTAGCAATACCTTGTAACGAAAAAATGGCATCAACTGTACCTACACCTCGCTTAAATCCAAACTGCGCATCATAAATAACATTATTCTCATCAACCCACTTATTAATTCTATTATTCAAAATATCTGTAAACAGTTTTGATAGACAACTTGTCAAAGTTATCGCCCTATAATTCTCAGTAGCATTACGATCACCTTTCTTAAATATCGGGAGTATAATACCCTCAGTCCATAACGTCGGAAAATAGCCCGAGTACAACAATACATTGAATAGTTTAGAAAGAACGGAGCATAATATATCCCCACCAGCTTTGAAATATTCATTTAACATATTGTCCGAACCATGAGATTTGCCTGTCTTAGATCGGGCAATAGACTGCAGAATTTCAACTTCTGTAATTGGCTCATCGAGCTCCTCGATTACACAGTCATAATTAATATCAGAATCAAGAGATGGGGTTGAAACGGTACTACCTTTTGTCTGTAAGTCCTTGAAGTGCTCAACAAATTAATTAGATGCTATATTATCACCAGCAGACGTTTTCTTACATTTATTAATATATATCCAAAATTCTTTTGGGTTTTTGTTTCTCAAGGCTGCTAATTCTTTTGCCTTTTTCCTACGAAAAACGCCTTTTGCTTTCTTACACATATGTTTATAGATTCTTTTACTTTCATACAAATTGATTCTGTCCAGATCACTAAAATATTCATTATATTTTCTCAAATTTTGCAGATATTCGTTCTTTGCATTTTTACATTTCTCATTAAACCACTCGGCACAACCTCTACCTTTATATACAAATGACACACGATTTATTTTTCTTCTCTGTGACACTTTGAAAAACTTATTCCCAATATCATGCACAATACCTGTGAGTTTATCAACGGATGCATTAATTGAGTCTTTATTTCTCGCCAGATCTTCAACACATGTGTGAATTTTGTCTTTATTAATCACTAGTTCATTAGCAAAAACTGTCTCATACTGCTCATCCCATTTCATTTTATCAGTCACAACAATCATCTCTGGATCGTAAACCGTAGCTGTACCACACGATATGCTAAAAGATAACGGAGAGTGTGTCGAGTACCGCGTCAGCTCCTCAATATTGAAATCTGTTATATATTGGAAATTGTCCGCATTTGTCAACAAATAATCAATAACACTTCTACCTGAACTACTACAAAATGTAAACCTTCCCAGGTCCTTGTCTCTATATAATCTACCATTAACAATGCGCAGTCCAGTTGAAACACACCAATCCAACAGTGAAAAACCAAAGCTATTTGACTTCGAGTCCATAGACACTCTAGATTGACACTGGTCAGAAATATACGTTTCTCTATCTTCAAACGGCAAAGGTCCGTCGTGTGTTACATAATCTGGTCGGTTGGATGTCCTTGAATTCATGTCTCAAGTAAGACTACACCCGATTCGGTGAAGCGATTAACATCGTCTTGTAATCTGTCAAATATATTGTTTCTATGTATATTGTAAAAACTTGATCCTTCAGAGGATAAGTAAACTCCGCCAACATATCTGTCCTGTTCAGTTTTAAAGAAAAATCTATCAAGTTTAAGCCATCCACAATAATCGTTTTTCTTCACACAATTTACACCTGGATATATCGAATCCCTCACATAAGCTATAATTCCACCACTACATCTCTTCGCTTTTCTATGTTTATAGCTACGAAAAGCATGAATAGGTGTATAGCCCGTTATATCAATGTTGCTTGTTCGGCTTGTCCAAGTTTCAGAAGGAAATACAATGTCATAATCTTTTATATAGTCACACAATTCATCATCGGTTTTCAGATCGTCAGTCCATCCCTCAATATTCCAAATAAGTAACTTCAGTTCATCCTCACCGTCCCCCTAAGTACGCATTGGCTCGGCATAATTTCTCTCGGCGCCATTATCTACACATTTCACCTGTCGGCCGTTTACAAATAACTTTCTCCCTCGCCAAAACGCCTGTTGCTTGTTTTCCTTTGCCTGTATATAAGATGGCCTGAGTCGTTTTCTCTCCTGGTACACGTCATGTGGCAATTGGTCGCTAACACCAACATGGTCATTGCGTAACTCCGATCTTTTGGAGAAAGCGGTGTCACGAACGGTCTTCGTAGTATGTAAATTTAGCAACAATGGGCCGTGTTCTACCCGGTACCTCCCTCCCTGGCACACGGTGTACTCTATCAAAACGAATTTGCTGCCCGTTTTCAAACCCCAGTGTGTCAGTAATAGAAACTTTCACCAAATCTTCACATTTTTCTCCCGGATTTTCTTTCAAACCGTGAAAAAGTAAATTTTCTCTCATAGAACGAATTTTCACATCATCCACAGCATCTCTCAACCTTTCGTTTTCATCAGCCATGAACTGTATTTGTTCTCTAGTTTCTCTCATTTCATCACGAGCCCCACGGCTTTCATACATAATTTCTTGCAATTTTTCAGACGTTGTATTCACTTTCGTCTCTAACTGGAGTTGTTTTGTTCCGGCTTTCCATAATATAAATTCCAATAATTGTTAAGAGTACCAGTTACACTTATCACTTAAGAATACGGTCACATATATATATATGCCTGTACTATAACCGCACATATTAAAAAATAATCTTCGTCTTGTCCAAATCGTCTTGTGTCAGTTATTTTTTTTATCTCTAGTGGCTTTGGTTTCATGGATTCCCAGAACAATACGAGCTATTATGCGAAGCTAATTATTATTACTCTTGCTGCATGTTCATTGATTTAACGCAAAGCGGATCCTTCAAGCACTGTATAGAACACTCACGCGCTTACCGTTGAAAATCTTTCGGACACGCACGTACAAAGTATACATGCTATATACATACTGTATGTTTTAATGTGTTAGATTACTACGTTATTAACTTGAATGCTTGCAATTTTGTTGGATCGTCTCTATATGGGTGAAATATGGCTGAACGCGACGTTAAACCTTAATTCTCTCTCTCTCTCTCTCTCTCTATCTCTGATATGCATTCAATACAAGTTCGTGAATTGAGTTTTCCTGGTCTTGTTTTCGGTCATCGACCTAGGAAAGTAGCCGAAACACTCGGCATTGGAGATTCCTAATTAACGCCATTATTGTTTAAGTTCATTATTGTTCAACTGCTGCCTCTCTAGCCTCTCCTTCTTAGGTCTTAGTTTCTGCTCATTACCGGCCGGATGTAATTTCCGAAGATAACCATACACTGCCTGTTTGACCTGTCGGCTTTCAAACCTCAATGGCGCCCTTTTTTTTAAAGGATAAACATATTTCTTTCAACCTGTCGAAGACCACCATGAACAACGTTGAGCGAACGGATGTGAGAATCCAATTAATGGTCATTTAATAGACATGGGAGCAGGTATTGAACTTAGAAGCAGCAAATTAAAGAACGAGTCTATCTTGGTCAATCTCCTTTCAGATCGTATTGTTATACGTTTGTTTTCTTCTCAAATCTTCGAGGGATACAATTAAATGACAACACTTTATAAAGATGCCAAGAAAGTTACCGCGCTCTTTCTTCCACAAGTCCCTATCATGAGCACTGTCATTTTTGCATATCATAAAAGATAATGCCGAATGTATTTATATTCCCGCTTGCGCCTGCTTAGGTTTAATGTTAATAGTGTCGTCAGGTTGAAGTATTTCGGTTATCGATGCGGAAAGTCTGTATGGAAGGTGACTCGCTACTGAATTTCGAGATTGACGTTTTGTAGCAGTCTTTTTGCCCGTAAGGAATGAGGTAACAAACGACCACTGTGGTTGAGGTTGACAAGGCCCTTTTTATTGCCACACATGAAAAATCCTATATAAATAAGGCATAACAGGGTATAAATATATGTCTGTCTCTAATTCACTTTATAGTGTTTGTGTTTACAAATATATGTCATATGATAATCACGTTTACGTATCACTTTGTAAATATTGATCACACTATGAATGAATACCGCATTAGAGATATAAAAAACATCACCGTTATCAATTATATTGAGCGTGATCAAATAGGCTGGGCATAAAGCCTTAACTCGCATAACTGAACACATGGGCACACAGTAACCGAAATTCGTGTGATGTTATATAACATTTAAAACCACGGTCATGCTATAAAACCGTTAAACCACTTACCCTGATATCCAATACGTGCTTCATACA
This sequence comes from Hanleya hanleyi, assembly GCA_036873755.1. Lineage (NCBI taxonomy): Eukaryota > Metazoa > Mollusca > Polyplacophora > Lepidopleurida > Hanleyidae > Hanleya > Hanleya hanleyi. Next base: position 107,337 of record JAVTVY010030831.1, on the reverse strand, counting down.
AGCCGACGTGAAATATGGAATCAAGGTTACGCTTATAGAATAACCAGATATGTCATGGAAAAGACTTTGGCTGCATAAAGCATGTGCCACAAGCTAATCCGAATACTTCAGTAATTCACGAGAAGATAAGGCATGCAGAATCAGCGAGCTGGAACGAACATAGCTACGCAGTTAGATCTATGCGAATGGTATAATACGGCTCATATATCCGTGCAATTAGCTGAACCCCGGCTTCGCATCAGCGTGCCTGCATGCAACCAATCATCGCCCGCAATCGCAAAGCGCGCCCGACATCCAGCGAATGACAGTCCAGCAAAATGTCACATGGCGATTACAACCAATACAAAACATACTCCAAAGCAAGGCGGCGAAACAGGTGCACAAAATCCCAGTCAGATGATCAGAATAATCTCTGCCAATCTCACAAATACACCCGGTGTGATAGAAACGGTGGTTCCCAGAGACCAGTGTCCGGTCACAGTTTGACGTCTCAACCACAAAAGCATTTTTTGGTCGATTTTTGGGTCAGATTTTTTTATTCTGTTCTTTTATGTGATTTTCCCGAAAAATGATAGTTTTTGTCCAACTTACTTCATGGAAAAGCAATAATTTTTAATTTACCCATGATCCTTCGCTTGGGAGTTATGCAAATAGGCTTTAAATGACTCCACTATGATAAACTATGAAGTCACGGAGTGTCCACTTTCAATTTGTGTCGTTCCGGAGATAGCGCAGAACGTTTGATAGGGGCATAATGACCACCATGCCTGGTAGAGTTAATTTCCCTTTATTTCCTTGAAAGATCTCCGAAATGTTAGCGACATAATGACCCCCAGGCCTGCTAAATTAAATTTCGCTTTATTTCTTTGATAGACCTCCGAAATGGTAGCGGCATAATGACCCCCAGGCCTGCTAAATTTAATTTCGCTTTATTTCTTTGATAGACCTTCGAAATGGTAGCGGCATAATGACCCCCAGGCCTGCTAAATTTAATTTCGCTTTATTTCTTTGATAGACCTCCGAAATGGTAGCGGCATAATGACCCCCAGGCCTGCTAAATTTAATTTCGCTTTATTCTTTTGATAGACCTTCGAAATGGTAGCGGCATAATGACCCCCAGGCCTGCTAAATTTAATTTCGCTTTATTTCTTTGATAGACCTCCGAAATGGTAGCGGCATAATGACCCCAGGGCCTGCTAAATTTAATTTCGCTTTATTTCTTTGATAGACCTTCGAAATGGTAGCGGCATAATGACCCCCAGGCCTGCTAAATTTAATTTCGCTTTATTTCTTTGATAGACCTCCGAAATGGTAGCGGCATAATGACCCCCAGGCCTGCTAAATTTAAATTTCGCTTTATTTCTTTGATAGACCTTCGAAATGGTAGCGGCATAATGACCCCCAGGCCTGCTAAATTTAATTTCGCTTTATTTCTTTGATAGACCTCCGAAATGGTAGCGGCATAATGACCCCCAGGCCTGCTAAATTTAAATTTCGCTTTATTTCTTTGATAGACCTTCGAAATGGTAGCGGCATAATGACCCCCAGGCCTGCTAAATTTAATTTCGCTTTATTTCTTTGATAGACCTCCGAAATGGTAGCGGCATAATGACCCCCAGGCCTGCTAAATTTAATTTCGCTTTATTTCCTTGATAGACCTTCGAAATGGCCTAAGTGTGTTAAGCGAAATACAAACTTTTTCCCGAGGGCCCGTGACGCAGTTGGGTACCCCGCTCCCCAAGAGGTTCTGCAACCACTAGCCACTCAGTATTAAACTGACGCGCTTGATCATGCTGTTGCCATGATGCCCAGTAATATTGAAAAGAAAGCTGTAAATGTCCCCCATTATCAGGCCAATTCATCCACCATTCCCATACTATAATTAGTTGTAACCCTGAGCAAAAACCGATGAATAAAGCCAAAGTGAAGTTTATAGCCTGTCCTTTCAAACACAAAGGGTAATTGGAGAGGTACAATGACCCCCAGCTCTAATTCACAGACAGGAACTATCAAACAAAGCTGCTTAGATATTTCTGGAATATCTCGTCCAGACAGTGTAATTATCAGGCACGATTAGCATCACCTGATATACGTTAATAAGTTCTCTATGGGGTAGTATCTGGCTCTCCTAATGTCTCATCAGAAATACTATTCATACTTTCCGAATGCAGGCATTAGCTATCACATATGGTTATACGCTTGTCCGCATTGTGGTATTGATATGACAGCAGGTCAGTCGTTAATCCGGGATAAATATACAAACATGATGGAATGATAATCAGTTCATACAAGCTCTATCCAGAGACCAATCTTGAGCTATTTATTCCAGAGTATTTGCCTGGATGATTAAGGAACCATGCACAAACTATACAAAATACAAAAACAAAATGAATGGTGGATTCAGTTTCAATCGTTTAAATGCATAAATACATTTACATGTCGAACTTCAATTAATGAAATAGCAACCATTTTATTGGGCTCTCATTCTATATTTCCCATGCAATCAATCCTAAATTTAGGCTATAGACTGAGCACTTAGTCTAAGTTTACACAAAATATAACTTTGATTGGACAGATCAAAACTTACAGATCAATATATGTCAATTTTTGTTGAGAAGAAACCTGCCCTGAATCATTTATTCTTCCCCCAATCATTGTTAACATTGGACTACATACTCAGTACATATTAGTCTACTCCCACCCAGGCTTTGATAGAGGTCAAGGACATTTAAGTCCTGTTAACAATTGCATTTCCTATCTATCCCATGGTAAACCTTTATACTAAAGTGTATACAAGTTGTTTCAGCCATTGAAGAACTTGAAGCCATTTTCTGAATACCAAGTCTGGATCTTATTTAGAGAACGTTGCGACGTTCTCTCAAAGGTATGCATAGTTTTGCCACTGAACGACATGTTGAAATCATCTACAAAGAGTGAATCGTCAATGGGTTTATTCAAAATTTCGGCTAAGCTGTCGATCTTGAAATTAGACAGTGGCAAACAGAATGCTGCCCTGTGGAACACTCTGTTCTTAGTTAGAATAATCAGATATGGTTGTACCCACACAAACTTGGAACTGCCTATTGTTTAAAGGGAACGTAAACTCTGGTGAACGTGCGTGATCAGTTAAAAGCTTTTTCCTCATAGAATCCAAATTGTGTATCAGATATTTTTTTACATTTTTTGTTAAGCAGTACTAAGCGTTTTAACTTCGCTACAATGGAACAACATAGAGGCCGCCATGTTTGAAGAATCGTGACGTCACTGGACTCTAGTTCTTCTGCCTCTGGAGGTAAGAACGCGTCAAGTGGCAGAGGTGCAGTTTTCGAGACCGTAGCTTACAATCAAGGAACAAACGTGAACTAGGATGATAGTGCGACCAGCAGCTCTGCTGCTGAAAGTTCACTGAGAGTGAAGAGAGCCCGTCCACAGGCGACGTCTAGAGTGACCCGAACAGTGACGACCATGACACACGACTGGGAAATACAACCTGGTGCCGTTGTGGTCACTGTGCTCACATTTGGCTAAAACGTGAGAAGGAATGCGTGTGTTGCCAGGATAAGGCAACAATTCGCTATTTTGCAGCACCCATAAATACGGGTAAGTTGATTAAGAGTGCTGTAAATAAAATTGAAAACGAAGAAGCTCATCGTTGAAGCGTTGTTGTTGTTTCTCAGTGACTTCAGAAGTTATGGCTCCATGTCTCTCCTCAAAACAATCGCTGTTCTGAAAACCACTCCCGGCAGAATGTACTGGCGGGGGATTATAAACAGGGACTTGAATGGTACAAAACGTGTTTTTTGCTGGTTTCTTCTGATTTCATGTTAAAAATTCTTAAGTTTTGTAAGTGATGACTTGTATTTTCCAAAACGTGTATAAAACGTTGCTATCAAATGCTTGCTGTTTTATAATGGCTGTAAGATTTGATAAATTACCCACTGTGGAAAAATTGTCTTTCTGTACCTTTGAAGGTTTCAGTCCAGTTATGTGTGAAATCACAGGGGCTTGTTGATGGCCAGTTATTAATTATTATATTAATATTAATATATATAATATACTCTCCTCCTACTCCATTAATAGGAGGATAGTATAAATATATGAATATCATAATATTATATATAATTAATAACCGACCATCAACAAGCCCCTGTGAGTGAAACCTCCTCACTGTACACCTAGACCAATCAACAGTTACATGAGGAATATTCAGCTGGACAATGTTTGTAATAAATATTTTACCACTCACATCTTAAACTATTTATGCCAGATACATTTCACAATACAGGGTTTGAGCATTTTTCTCTTTCCTTTCCAGATAACTCTATATGTGTGGTCAACAATACAGACTTCCAAATGTTATGCCTCAACCAGGTTGTGCTACGGAATGTGTTGGTCGCATTAAACAATGTGAGGGTTGATCATTGGGATGTAGATCAACCAGGCAACAGGTACAATACAGCCAACTCTATGAACTTAATTAATCTGACCTTCAAATTTGACTATTGTGAACTGTGTTTAATTCTCTGGTAATGCATTTTAAATTTTAAAGACCTATTTATTATCAACATGGACATGTTTTTATTGTTAAATGTGATCAAGTTTTTCTTTCTAGCATGATCAGGATTCTTCTTAGACTGGACCCAGCCCCTGTTTCATAATGTATTAAAGGGGAAACAAATAGAAGTAACACTGCCTATTAAGAAATGCTTGAAACTATTTCAGAAATAGTTTTTTCATTTTTTTATTTTTATTTATCAAACATATATATATATTAAAGATCATTTTATCATTATTAAATAGTTCATATGAAAGAGACTCATCCAGTCTAGATTCTTCTAATCCTTGGAATGTTACAACATTTCAGATCCTATCGATACGCAGCATATCGACAGTTCGATATGGTGGGTCCATGGGAGGCTTGGTCCCAAGCGAAGAAAGGTGATACCTGCCTGTGTGACACATGCCATCAGGGAAGCATTTCCAAAACAACCAAATGAAGTGTATGAAGGCTATGAATCTGGGGAAGCTGACAGTGACTAGGACAGTCGATACAAAACTGCACAATATTCATCCTCTCGATCTGTGAAATAAACTGCCTTTAATCCTCTCAGCCATATTCAGCTTTATGAAAATGTGAATAAAACGACTGATTCATCCATCTTCCACTCTTATGAAAATGTAAATAAAGTGTCTGACCTTATGAAAATGTAAATAAAATGACTCGACCTTTATGAAAATGTAAATAAAATGACTCGTCCATATTCACGTTTTGAAAATGTAAATAAAATGACTGATCATAGTAATGGAATTTTGATTCAGTAAATTTATGTGAATGTTGGGTACCGATGAAAGATCAGGAGCCTTATCTTCCATGCTATTAAGAGCCGGCCTAAAATGTTTGTCACAGTGGAACTGCACAGCATCAAGCCAGATTGGGTGCCTAAGTGTGGAACTATTAAGCGGGCTCTTTGCCCATCCATCCATTATGGGGGTGGGGCTGGGGCTGGCAGACCAGGCCATACTAATTCACACCCAGCAGGACTGGGTAGGTCAAGAACTATTGAACAGGACCCTTGGTGGTCCCAAGCGATATGTTGAGGGAAGGTACACACACACCAAATTTATAAAGAATCCGTTTAGGTTTTCAAATGTTATGGTTTGGAGACGAAGGACAGATGGGTGGCATGATGGACAGACCCCAATAGTATAGTCACCCCTCCAGATGTTGGGACAAAATGATGAAAACGCAAGTCAATATTGAAAGGAATGTCAGAAATATATAGCTGACAATATTTATTCATTGGTCAGTTTCAGTGTCCTGTCTTATTCAATCATCATGATGCAATGTTGATGACAGTATCAACCCCTTCCTGCTGCTCAACCTGCCAACTGGAGCAAATATATACATGTATATATTTGCAGAACGCAAACATTTCTAGACACAATATTTCTGATAATTGATCAATCCCTGAATCCATAATCCTATCTCCAGTCATGGTCATGCCAGTTGACAGGAGGTAGCAGGGTAGTGGGAAATGGCCCAGTACCAACTGTGCAGCATCAGTCTGTGTCCCAACTGCTCTTGACTTCTGAGCAAACTGGGCATAGCCATGGTCTTTCAAGCTTCTCAGTGGGGTCCCATAAATACACGTGTACTTCAGTGGTGTGGCCTGCAATGCACGGAAACCAAACTGAACTATTAATACAACTGATTACAATGAACTTCTTAGTGCATCATGTGGCTGATAAACTTAAATGAACATAAAATGTGCCATGCAACCCCCCTCTCTCCCCCCCCCCCTCCACCGTTTTAACTCGCACTTCGTACAAAACACATAAAAAAAGATGATGTACCATCACCATTTATTGATAATGATCAGACCTGGCCATCTCCTTTTAAAGGTGATGAGTTAGAGCCATAAACTTTAAGGGTGATGATCATTATCCTTGAAAGCTAATGAGTTAGAGCCACCCCATTTAAAGGTGATGGCCATCAACTTCAAGGGTGATGATTTTTCCTCATCACCCGTAAAATCATTTAGGTTTACTTCTACATGTAGTTATATTTTCAGATAAAAAGCATATATTTTGTGTATATGTAATGATTATCTTTTTGGAATGGGACCAAAATTAAACTTGTTATCCCTTACCTCAAGGTCTGAAAGACTTGTGAACCCTTGAATGCTTTGCTCTGGTGACTCCACATCTACCATCATGGATGTACTTGGTTCAGGTTCATCGACCTGCTGTAAGGTTGCAAGGGTCACGGTTTCTGCTGGTTTTCTCTTCTTCTTGGCAGATATGGGACGAATCTTTAAATGAAAGAAAACAGTGATTATAACAGGACGGGGAGCATCTTTTGAGTTTATCAAGAATAAAATGTGTTAAAACTTGATAAAGGCTCTTCTACATCTACACTATACAGTGTACAAGCTTTCCTTTGTTGAAGTTTCACAATCCTAGCATTGAAAGCACACAAGATACTGAGGTGACAAGCTTTAGGTACATTTGGACAGGCTGATGATAACATCCCTTGAATATACCAAAAGGGAACAAAACTAGTATGGTACACATGCTCACTGAACTATCAGCTAAATAAGCCTAAACCGTATACAAAATATGAATCTCCAGTTTTATCTCCATCCGCTTACTGTCATACTGTCACACTAATTCAATCATATTATAGGCATAACTTTATCTTGCCATAGCAAGCATATAAATTATCCGAACAGGTTTATTTTGATAGGCTTCTGGCTCTGGACTATAGGTAAGTAAGCTAATCATATCAAATTTGGAAATCACCAGTGAAACCATTTTAGGGATCTTGACCATGTACAGACAGGACAGATATTATTTATGACAATAACAATTTGGCTGAAGGATAAAAATAGAAAGCATCAAGGTAAATCATGCAAATGCATACTTCAGCAGGGTAGCTAGCTTTAGAACTAAATTCAACCAGACAAGTTTCACGGGCTGCCGGGCTTGTGGCAATTTCGAGCCCTGCTATCTGCCAGTATCTTACCTTTTCCGGGCTTGTTCTTTTTCTGCTTGGCAGGACCTCTGCATGTGTTGGTGTGGATAGTAACTGAAAAACACAAAGAGGAAAATGCATTAGATATAGATAGCACTTCACATTTATGATAACAAATTCCAGGCCTCGTCATGATGTCAGCCAATCAAAACTCACCTCGGCTGGAACGACTCGGCTGTGGGACTTACACAGGCTGGTGTTGACACAAGTGACAAGTCTGCCCACAGGGACAAAAACAATATAACCCACATTTCGCGTGACAAGAGAAGTGTACATGTACTTCGAGTGAATAGAAATCCGCAAAATGCGAGTCCAAGTCCCAATTACTCCACGATAATTTTCACCCACACTGGCGACCGGGCTGAGAGAAGTTCATGGATGTCCAAAACTATAACAATAAATATTAGCAGTAACGTTTCAATTGTTCAATTACCAAACGAAAGTCTAAACTCCAATTGGTATCACAGAGGTGCCAAATTTCGACACACGTGATTAAGTTCATTGTTCACCAATATCAGTCACTATCAGAACAGTTATTTTGACCTTACCTCTGTCACCAAACGAGCCGATTCACGTTTTTCCAGTCTTGACACTGTGGTCGACCTCTGCTTCGGTGCCCGACGATGTGTAAATTCCGTCGGGATTGCATTGTCGTTTAGACGTTGCGGTCTTCTTAGTGACTTAGAGCTGCCTTGCGGCGGGGTGAACCAAGCATCAGCTTGGCGTACATGTCCACTTTGAAACAACTCTCGAGAAAATGGGCAGAACAAAGTCTGGATTTCTCTGTGGGTGTGAAGTCCTTTCGGCCGATATTGTGAAACCAGCTTTTCAATAGTTTATCATTAGACAAAGGAAATCGATGAAAGGAGATGCGCTTTTGAGTAACTGTTGATAGACCCGACGTGTCGGGATTACCTGGCACATTGTGACAGTCAAATGCACAGCAGACCGGCATGGTAAAATCAGGAGATCAATCAGGAATATCTGCTAGAATCAAAACTAATCAATAATCCTTGAAACATTGCATCTATCAGTCCAGGTACAGAGAAGTGCATAACAGCGGCCATGTTATCTCGGCTTAGTAAAGGTCCGATGACGTAGGAGATTATCGGCACAACTGAATTTTAAGCTTTCCCATTGGTTTAAAATCCTGCTCAAAATAAACATGGCGGCGCCCTCGAGAAATTCAGAAACACAGTATTTTCTATGTTTGCGTCTTTCTCATTCATTGGGAAAAAATGGGAGAAAATCTTTGTCACGATTTTTTAAATCTATAGGGACTCTTGTATAATTTCCGCGGTGTTTTACCACAGAGTTTACGTTCCCTTTAACAATGGATAAACGACCTCTTAATCCCATAGTATGAAGGTCTTTCAAAATCTCATATTTTCGGGTAGTATCATAAGCTTTTTCTAAATAAAGACTACATGTTCATTCTTAAGGTAAGTCTCTCAACTAAATGATCAAAGATACTTCTAATTTTCGGAAACCAGCTTGGATATCTGTGAGTGCCTTTGTGGTTTCTGGGTACCAAACGATGCGATCATTATTAATACGTGCCATTGTTTTACAAACACAACTAGTCAGTGTAATCGGACAATAGTCATCTAGGCCTGTATGACCACGGCGGGGGACGGACAAAACCCACAGGGGACAAAATAGGAGCGATATGCAAGAACATCCACGGACGAAACAATCGCGGACAAAATCCCCACGGACAAACCCCCCAAAATAGGAAAATCGGACAAAACACCCACTTTATATGGAAGTAGCTATATGTATTTCGGACCTAATTTTTGATACAATTTATACATTTGAATATAATAATTTATAAACAAAATCTATTCAAACACCCAATTTATATGAAAATAGCTATTTCAGACCGAATTTCTGATAGAATTCATAAATTTTGAATATAATAATTTATAAAAAATCTATTTATTCTCTATGATCAGAAATTTGTTTTTGTCATTTTCTTTGGGTATTTCAGCTATATTGTATTATTCAAGCATCTTCTGGCACTTCAAAGTGGGCTATATTGATTGATGTACACTTAAACAGTTATTAATAAATAATGAATGGACTCGTAATCTCCAATTAACTATAGAACTGAGACCTTCGAGATCTAAGTAAAGAATTTGTGGACAACCTATTACTAATCCTCACTAATCCTTAATCTCACTATGTTTTGTTAAATTATTGATCATGTATCTAAGAAAAGGCTACGGAAGTAATAAAAGATCATAAAATATGAAAAAAAAACAACATTTTCTCGAGATATTATTAGTTATTCAGGTTTTTCCCAGGCCGTATGAAAAGTTATGACCCTCCCTGAAACTCATACACCCTGAGGCGTCAGCCGAACGGTGTATGAGTTTCAGGGAGGGTCATAACTTTTCATACACCCTGGGAAAAACCTGAATAACGAATTTATTATCCCGAAAGCATTTTGTAAGTAACATATCGAATTATAGAGTTAAAAAGGCAATTTTTCTGAAACTTTACAACGGAAATTCAGCATATATGTGTTAGTCCATTTACGAAACCGGTCTCCATTTTGACAAAACGCGTTGTCTACGCGAGTAATGTAGACGCGCAACAAGTACTGTGACAGTGTTCAAAACCATTTACAAGGTATGTGTGTCTAAAAGATTGATTGAACGTGATGCAGCAAGACTTCCTTTCATCAAACATCAAAGGTTGTGTATAATATTGTGGGTTGATTTCGTGAAATGATCTTTGAACGCGCACAACTCGCCGACCCTGGTTCGGTAGCGATTATGCATAATTTTCGCGTGGCCAAAAAACGTTTGATGTTCGTTATATTTATATTCTCGACATGCGAAAAGTAGAATACTCAGATTAGGATGGTATTCTGGCCAATGTCATGGTATCTCACGCCAGAAATAGTGGAAAATTTAAGTTGGAAGTCTTGAAGTGGAGATCCGTCATGTCTGCTTTCGCACGTGAATCGTGAATTTTTATCCCCTGGGAGCCCTTCCGTTAGAGGGACCGTTCGGCCACACCGTCCAACATGGATCAGTATACCGCGTTAAGGTGATTGGTCACGTGATCGGTCAGACCGGTCGGGCGCTGACATGGAAAGATCCGGGTGTACGGATTTTTACACCCTAGTAAACTGACCAATGGGAATGCTACGATTTAGGTTGAGGGATAATAAGATCATTTATCATATTTTCTTCGTTTTCTTGTTGAAGCATAGAAAATAATATGTGATTGGGGTTTTGTACCCTGGGTGTTTTGTCCTTGGAGGTTTTGTCCGTGGGGGTTTTGTCCCCTGGGGGTTTTGTCCTACACTCGATCACGGCCAGCTTTTGGAACGGGTATAATAATGCCATTATGCTATGACAATGGAAAATTCAGTCAAATTCTTTCAAATATGGACAATAGGGTTTGAAGAGAAGATTTTGGCAAATGTTCTAAAATGTTCTAAAATATCATCAGAACCGGCAGTGGAATCGTTACCTTTTCTCAAGAGAGGTATGAAGCTCATCAATTGAAAACATGTCGTTATAATCTTCATTATTAAGAGAGGAATTTTCTTGTTTTATTCCATTTCTTTGAACTTTTGAAACCTAGGTACATAATCATCTGACCATGTGTTTTTAGCAATCTTTTCGCCCACCGTATTAGTAATATTTGATTTGTCAGTTATCAACTATCTCCATCCTTAGGATGATGAACACTGGACTTTTGCTCTGGATCAGCTTTCGTTATCAGTGTATGTGTATGGATCTTAGAATCACATTTGTTCTGTGCGATTCTTACAATTATTCGGATTCTCAGGATTCGGCAGAAACAGCGTCCGGTTTTTCCTATGTTTACTAGACTATTTACAGTCCGTGGCTTTAATACGTGGGGATTTGGGCATTGTTTCGTCAGCAATTTTAATCAGTAGATCTGAGAATAGTTTAATAGGACCTGGGACATCTGTAAACAAGTGTATCTGTAGTTTTTGCAAGCACACGGTTTCAAATTTAGGTTGAGCTAATTAGGTTTTCTAAAATAATAACTTGACTAAGAAGAATCAGCAGCTGAATGAACAGCTTTTAGTATGGTGGGAAAGTGGACAGACCAAGTAAACTCTTCAAGTACAAGAAGGTCAGACATTGGGATGTCTAATGCTGAATAGGTTTATTTGCCTGGATGTAAGAATGTTTAGAATCGTCATTGAAGATACACAAAGACTTTCTCTTTCGTGTTTTCTTTGTCATCCCAAAATGTACTTAGACCATTAAAATCACCCACCAATAACATGGTTTGGGGAGGTGGTGATAAAGATTTTGAAGTTCACCAAGACAGATCACCAGAAGAAAGTATTACACCGTGCATATTGTATAAACGGAATTCAAAGTGACACGAACTGCTGCAGCTTGTGAATCTGTCTTTAAGTCAATATGACTATGTAAATCACCGATTTGAAAAAAGGTGCTGAAGAGGCGACTTTAGCCCTTCCATGCTCTTGCAAAGCATATGCCTGATAGGGTGCATATTGCCGTAATTCAAATTTATTTCATCTGCTTTTTTGAGAAAAGTTTTATTGAAACAGAGATACACCTGGGTGCTATCTTAATGAATATGGGAATAATTATGGTTAACGGTCAAACGATCAACGCATCTATCACACGTGTACTTTTGTATTGTGTGTCGTTAAAGAGCCTCGGGATAAAGACACTCATATTTTCTGAGAATAAGTAGTGTTAAACCGTTACTGTTTATTTCCATAATCCTTATTCGCGAAATACAGAAGCACCTAGGCTCACATAATAGTATTTTCCTGTGATGACAGATGTAGCTAGGGGCTACCTGGAACGATAGAACAGCTAAAACACTGGTCGACAGATGTATTGTAATAGATTCATACTCTTACAGTGTTCACGAAATGAAAAGAGAAGCGCATAATACGCAGAATCACAACGCCCTAAGACACCCAACTTTTCAAACAATTCATGTCCACACCAGCGACGGTAGATCTTCAGCTTGAAGAACATGATTAAATGGAAATGTTTGACAGTACGTAGTGTTATCTTCTTGCCGGTGGCATCCATATCACGGAGAACCATTTTAGCAGATACCGGACAACAGTTCTTGGAATCCTTCTCAGAGTACCTTCTAAGTTGTACTGGTTGCCTGTCCAATCCCGGGCATTGCTCGCTTGCCTACTGTCCTCCTTACCAATTGATGACGCAGAAGCTGCTATCAGGTTTGCTGTTCGCCGAGAGCAAGGCTTTGTACTACATATGTTGTATTACAGAATAACAGCATACAGAACTCAAGCTCGACCGTGATCCATTGTATCGAAGATCAGAGAGTTTCACTGAAGGAAACAGACTGTGCTAGTTGAGTGTAGAGTACTATAAATCATGTTTCAAATGAAGTCCATCAATGTGGAGGAAGGGACAGAATGAAGCCCATAAATGTGGAGGAAGAGGATGCTGTGAATAATAAGACTTCATGAGTTCAAAAAAACTGTAGGCTATACTCATCTGAACAGCCAGAAACGTTTCGATCAAACCATGATCAGGCGATATAGAATCGGCCATGCACGATTAACTCACGAACATTTACTAAAAAAAGAGCCAGTCCCAAGGTGTGTTCGATGCCATGATGATCTCACGGTGAAACATATTCTTATCGGATGCATAGATTTTAAGATTGTAAGAGATGCTTTTTATCGAGCGACTACTTGGAAGATCAGTTTAGTGGGGTGAGGGACGATTGCATCTTGGGTTATTTAAGAGAAATCAGGTTGTTACATAAGTTTTAATGTGTGTTTGTTTTAATGCGTTAGATTACTAAGTTAGTGACTTGTGTACTTAGAATTTTGTTTGATCGGCGTTATATAGCTGAAATATTGCTGAACGCGACATTAAACCTTAATTCTCTCTCTCTCCTGTGGAGGAAGAGACAGAATGAAGCTGAGAACAAAATAGATCAGATGGAACTGATGGCATAGTTATGTTATATAATATCACACAGATATTATGCCAATCAGTTCGAGTACATTTGGTCCGCCTAGGTTGAATGTGATCAGACTATTGTCTTGTGGAGTTATCTGACATCTCGACAGTTGACAAGCACTCTTCTCACCAAAATGGCATGTTATCTTCTAATGATTATTTTGAATAATCAGTCGTCAGACCTTTTCCAAATTACCATCGGCATCACGGTCATTCGGATTGAAACGAGATCACGAGATTCCGAAATTCTTACGACAATAATACATGCATGCATTGCTTATCGACCAGCAGTTACCGTCTATGTGATTTAAATACTGTCGATTACGCTCGATTACCCATATTTCCCCAGGGTAAATTGCCTTCACGATGCCATAGCTGATGTCCTTACCACAGGGATGCAGAGATATGAACATCATGTTGACACCAATCTGGTAGTTCTGGCTGTAATGGGATTTAATTCACGGATAATAACATAGGGCAAACGTATTTTCCATTAGACATTTGGCACCACTCAGACTGCGTGATTTGTTTTGCATCCTCTCTCTGTCGATGCTGAAGACTACAGAAACTATCTACCGAGTTCGCCTTGATAAAGGATACTTACCAGGGAAAGTATACAAGGAAGGATTGACCATATAGAAAAACAGGTTGGTCAGTTAGGGGCGGGCGTAAACGATACCATAGCTATTACATGTTTCCCTATAATAGAGATTCAGAACAGTAATGTTTTGCTACATCGGTTCAAGCATTTATGTTGGGCGACGAGAGCGAAAAGCAAAAAATTTCTATAATTATTAGTCTGATCTTTAAATGGAATAAACAAATTGCTTTCGCTGGACCGATAAGGAGCAATCACGCAAACGGCAACATGCAAGTAGCCTTCATGCTCACTGGGAGGACTGTGTCTTATGTTATTTGAGAGAAATCGGTTTGTTTCATAGTTTTAATGTGTGTATGTTTTAATGTGTTGTATTACTAATTTATTAACTTGAATACTTAGAATTTTGTTTGATCGTCGCTATATAGCTGAAATATTGCTGAATGTGACGTTAAACCTTAATTCTCTCTTAACTGGATTATAGTGATAGCATATGAATCCACCATGACGTCATATTTAGCCGACCAATCATTTCAAATAATTGTGGAAGTATAACTTGATGAAACAGAATTACGTGTCATGTCTTTGTATTTGTGGGCGTAAATAGACATGGACGGCTCAGGTAAACATGTTGTAATTTCACATGTTTAATAAGGCACGTCATTGACGTCATCGGACCAATGTCGCTATGAAACTGAATTTTCGCGAACTTGCGAGGTCAATTAATCGATAAATAGAAACGTAGACTATGCCCCCAAGGTGTATTCCATGCCACAAAGATCTCACAGCGAAACATATTCTGGTCGACTGTATAGATTTCAAAACTAAGAGATTCTTTTTATCAAGCAGCTACTTTAGAAGATCTTTTTAATCGGGTAAAAGAAGACTTAATTTTAGGTTATTTGAAAGAAATCGCTTTGTTGCATAAGTTTTAATGTATGTGCATGGCTTTTGGTGTCTTGTGTTGATCACATTTGGATTGCTGGGTTGTTGACTTGTTTTGTTAGAATACATAGAATTTTGGTTTGATCGCCGTTTTTTAGCTGTAAAATTGCTGAACGCGACATTAAACCATAAATCTCTCTCCCTCTCTCTCTGTCTGGAATATGTTTCGCAATAAATGAACAGCGTAGATTAGGGCACAGATAATGTTACTGACAACAATTGAGGTCCATATCTCTTACCTTTCTTCCAGAGAAAAAAAAAACAAATCATAGAACGGAGCCGATGTTCCAATGGGAATGTAAGTTCCATGTGCGCATGAAGAATGTCGATTTCAGTTTAGAAGAGTTCCACGGACTGTCACGCGAAGTAGTCAATGTCTTAATTCTCAGGTGCGTGAAAACCGGCTTTCCTCTGAAGCCTGAACGAAAGTGTTATACTTCCAGAAAGGATTTAGAGTAGTTATTGTGGGATTTTGAAACCAGCAATTACAGACAGCATTAGCACCAATTAAAAATAACCATAGTCTACATACACATAGGCTTTATAGTTTCCTGTAAGAGAGAACCGGTCATCAGTTTTCAATTATGCCGGTAAGACATAATGATGTTCCAAAAATATATAATCCGTATCGCTGAACAGTATTCTTAATCCATATAATTTTCGTTGGAAAATCGTTATCTAGAGGATAATATTTTGGAAGACAATAATATGGGGACGGTACATGGCATTCTGAAGTCAGATTGTCACCCGCTTGAAAGAAGAAAAATGATTATCTGTTTGGAGGAATTGAAATTAATCACAGAGTGCATGTGAAAACGAGTTACTTTTTCTACATTAGGTTCATTAATGCACGAACTGGTGATTATTATTGTATGGTTTCATCAAGCTAGTATAATGCGGTTATGGATGGCACTCCAAATGCGCCCGGAAATACGGAGCACGGGGCTCTACGACTATGCACTCGCACACCCATATAGATAATAACTACAATGTATACGCGATATCATGAAGACAAGCTATCAGCGAAAAATATCCCGTCAAATTACAGTGTCATATGAGTTTGTTTGCGTATCAGATATTTTCCGACTGTATGTCTATTTCTTCTTCCGTCCATCTATTTTGACGCTGAATTCTAAAGGAATGTGCCGAAAGGGGATAGGAATTTTACCCTACATCTACGGGAAAACCGCTTCATTTTTAAATTTCATCTTTGGGGACTTTAAGCAAAAGGTGGGTATACAGAAAATCACAGCATACTCCAGAATGTTTCGGTTTTATCTACAAACCAGATTGAAAGCCTTGTGTAATGCATATAGATTTTCAGCTTTTAACTTTTTAGATTCCAGCCAATATCAATGGCGGCCCGATGTGGGGCCCATCGATAAGCCTTCTCCTGGTACAGTATTCTATTCGGCGAGTATATCAAGTATCGAACATGTTTGTGTTCCAGACTTACCCGAGACATACGGTATATACGGTTCACGTTTGCTTCAAACTTTCTCTAGATATCTGAATATTTATCACGTACATTTATCACAGGTGATAGAAAGCCCAGGCCAGATAGGGTTAAGTTTTCGGAAAATATGAACTGAATATTGATGGTATTGTCGGTGTCATGGATTCAGCGATTAACCAATTATCAATAATAGCATAAACATATCCATGCACTTTCCTATTAAAAATTATATTACAACACATATAAGTGGGAAGAGGTGCCGACATACTGACAGAGTCACATGGCTTCTGGTTAACCTTTTCTAAAGCACATACCAAGAGTCTAACGATTCGTGATATGTGTTGTATCTCATGTGCGCTTTTATTGTACCTGTTCATGTGGCAACTTGGATGACATGACCACACGGCCCCTAGCACCGGCATAAGCGATATTAGATACAAATCTAGAGAGCTGTGATGGACATGCTCTGACAACTCGTATATTGGTAACTGGTGATCTGTGTCGCTGTGACAACTCGTACACTGGGGATTGGTGAGCTGTATCGTCGTCAGATGAAAATGACGGCATTTAACACAAAAGACTAGTCTATAAGGCCCGATGTCGACCAAACATCAACTTCCCACAAATGCCAACATAAATCAAAGACCAAAAGGTCTGTACAGGGGGCGGACCTCGGGGACGAAACGACCACCAGCAGAATCTCGCCATATACAGGTAAAAATTACAACACGTATAAGGGGAAGTGGGAAGAGGTGCCGACACACTGACAGAGTCACATGGCTTCACAGTATCTCACAGCTTCACAGTACAGCCTATTAAAAATTAAAATGGCATAAAATGGTCCGACTTTTCGCTCGGATATTCCGATTTTGTATTGATGCTGTGTTCTCCAAAAAAGAAATCAACATAATAAATCAGTAAATAATGATCTGATATGAAAGGAAATTATTTAGGCACTTTTATAAACGCAATCGTTTGAAGAAAAACGACGGAAACGAAACTGTTAAGGCATGCGGAAGGGTAGACTTAGGCAGATTGTTCTTTGATAGCTAATCATATTGGTGTCATCCAAAGTCTGTGTCAACTCTTTAATTGTTGACGTTTCGCGTATTACGTAGAAACTATGGTAGCGGGTTGAAAGGACACTTAACCCTACTATGTATGGGAGGTCGTTTTCTACAAAAAAGAGGCCCCCAAATGGCACTTAACCCTACCCATCCTGTTTCGGCGTGCGGAGGAGGGGGGTGGGTCCCATATCTCCGGAATAACTACACGTTTATAAGCGCTGACACTACGTGACTTGATATCCTAGCATGTTGATGACCATGGGTAAATTTGAGGGCTGGCATACCACTCGAGTGGATTTTCACACGCCCTCTGACATTTGTCTTGTTATTGCGTCATATACATATTACAGGAAAGCAAATTTCTCTGGGATTATACATATGTGGATTTATTGGTCGTGGAGTCGACGGGAATAAAGTTCTTCAAATTTAAAACGTATTCAAACGTTTATTTTTTAGGTTCCAAATTTTTCATTCGATTGTTAACCTTGCCGAGTAGAACAACTCTTCAGCGGAATATCGGTGCCTCGTTGTTGTTTTTTTTTATTTGGCCCAGATTTCATTTGAACAAAATTTAATAAAGTGCTATGACCATAACCTAAACATCAATATTTCACCAACCAGAACAACATACAAAAACAGAGGCATCACGTTGGTTCTATTTTTTGTTGAGAATAACCGTACTAAATTTTGAATCTTCGCGATCAATACTTCCCATGAATAAACGGTTTAACTTATAAACCTGGCGAAATTAACTAACTGAATAAAAGCAATAAACATATTAGGCCTATAAACGAATAATGAGGACCCGCGCATTGCTGGTGTGACACAAGTTTTAACTGGCAGTTCAGAGTGTCTCCACTCAAGCGGGCAAAAATTAGCCACTGATAATATTTTGTAGGCCAGAATTGCACATAAGCAAACATGTACTCACCAAATTAATCTCATCTGAGGAAAGAATAGATATAGAGCTGAAGAAATATCTCATGTCAATTCTTTTGTCTATTTTGACCCACATGTGGGCAACAAATCCTTAAAATGAAAGATGCGTTGTTTTCCTGTAAAAAGTTTGCATATTTAGGTATTAAAAATGACAAAAAATGTAAACGGTATTTCTAAGTTATGTAGTTTTCGGAGGAAAATAGAATCATCTAAGAGATGAATTACAAAACGACTTGCCTCCAAACTATAACCTCGAAGATATATTTTCGGGAAATGAGTCATTCACAAACGAAATGAATAATAATATGTGCAAGTCAGTTTTAACATTTATTAAGAACATCTTAAGATTCAATTTGTAGTACGATTACGACGTAGTTACCTCAGTTGAAGGAGTACGTACTAGTACCCAGTTCTGTGAGAATCCTAGCACGCTACAGCCAAGTTGCCACCATATACTCAATAATCTGTTATAGTATGTTTCTCTCCTGTAAGTTGCTAAAAATGCAAATCTAAAACATATCTCATTTGTGACATGTATATATTCACACAGGTTCAACCAGAATGTCATTATTTTTGTCGTTGTGAACACATGTTATGTATCCATATTTGTAGGGAGAGGGGTGAATAAGTTGGTTAGAACTTGACCCCAATCCCATGTACTACAGTTTGTACAATAAATAAGTTTAAACGAAAATAGCAAATACACAGGAAATCTATCTGAGAGAAAAATCGAACAAAAACTGTTTTAGTATGACGTCACAGTGATATCATTGAAACAGTCATCATGGATGTGTTTAAATTTCTGGTAGAGCTAGGCCCAATATACATTGAGGGAAGTTTCAGCACCCCCCCCCCCCCATCCCAAGGGTAGACAAATATATGAGGTGGGGGAGAGAGGAGCGACGAAATGGTCTCTTCCCAGACCAGCAAGGTTAACGCCTACTGGGTGCCGAGAACATTACAGATATATGTGCATGACCCGGTACTCCAACGATCGTCGTCCACCCACCAATCATAATACGATTCTATATGTATACAATTACACCAATCATAATCCGGTTCTATATGTATACAATTACACCAATCATAATCCGGTTCTATATGTATACAATTACACCAGTCATAATCCGGTTCTATATATATACAATTACACCAATCATAATCCGGTTCTATATGTATACAATTACACCAATCATAATCCGGTTCTATATGTATACAATGACACCAATCATAATCCGGTTCTATATATATACAATTACACCAATCATAATCCGGTTCTATATGTATTCAAATTTCACCAATCATAATCCGGTGCTATATGTATACAATTACACCAATCATAATCCGGTTCTATATGTATACAATTACACCAGTCATAATCCGGATCTATATGTATACAATTACACCAATCATAATCCGATTCTATATGTATACAATTACACCAATCATAATCCGGTTCTATATGTATACAATTACACCAATCATAATCCGGTTCTATATGTATACAATTACACCAATCATAATCCGGTTCTATATGTATACAATTACACCAATCATAATCCGGTTCTATATGTATACAATTACACCAATCATAATCCGGTTCTATATGTATACAATTACACCAATCATAATCCGGTTCTATATGTATACAATTACACCAATCATAATCCGGTTCTATATGTATACAATTACACCGATCATAATCCGGTTCTATATGTATACAATTACACCAATACAATTACACCGATCATAATCCGGTTCTATGTGTATACAATTACATCAATCATAATCCGGTTCTATGTGTATACAATTACACCAATCATAATCCGGTTCTATATGTATACAATTACACCAATCATAATCCGGTTCTATATGTATACAATTACACCAATCATAATCCGGTTCTATATGTATACAATTACACCAATACAATTACACCAATCATAATCCGGTTCTATGTGTATACAATTACATCAATCATAATCCGGTTCTATGTGTATACAATTACACCAATCATAATCCGGTTCTATATGTATACAATTACACCAATCATAATCCGGTTCTATATGTATACAATTACACCAATCATAATCCGGTTCTATATGTATACAATTACACCAATCATAATCCGGTTCTATATGTATACAATTACACCAATCATAATCCGGTTCTATATGTATACAATTACACCAATCTTAATCCGGTTCTATATGTATACAATTACAAATATAATATTTAATAGAGAAGTGGTTGTTCATGAAATAATTAACCTGCTCACAAATCATCCTCACATTTGCTCTCTTTCTCCGTGTTTTACACTAATGTTTAAGGGTTTACAACAGACATAAAGACAGTATGAAAGACGTTCCCGCAGTAAATTAGTACTCAAGAAATGAGTTAAAACCTCTGAGTTGTGACTCGGTGTGAAAGACGTCCTATTGGCGAATTAGTACACAACAAATGCCGATACAAAGGTTTTTAATCCAATTGTACCCAGAACATAATTGAAAATGGGCAAATCAATCGACATCAGCTGCCTCGAAAGGATTTTCATCTTGTCGTGGCGGTTACGTTCACCTCCTGCCACAAAAACAGTGTTGTCGGGCTTACACGTACAACGAAGCAAGGAATGCGACAGATTTTGCAGGAGACACGGTAGAGCACAAACACCTTAATAAAGGCCTGCCAGGATTTCTAGGTTAGCTGTACCTTTATGAAATAACGAAGAAATATTCGCAATGGGATGGCACAGCTGGCACCTTTTAGGCTTACCTAATATTTCTCGTACTCGATCTGGGTGCAGATTACAAGCATCAGGTCCGTCATTCATAATTCAGCCGTCGTCCATTAAAGAATATCAGCGTCCATAATCCAAAGACCATTCCATATAACAATGTTAGCACCAAATTCAAAAAGACAATCATAGTATACATAAACTAGGCTAGTTCCCTGTAAGAGACAAGCGGTCAACAGTTTTCAATGATGCCGGCAAGACATCATGATGTTCCCAGAATATCAAATCCGGATGACTGATCAGTATTCTTAATTATAACAGTTGTGAAGTCGTCATCTGGAGAGAGATGTATCTCAGTCACGCTTTGATTGTGGCTGTTCATATGAGCACCATGATGATTTTCAAGTACACGAGTTCAAACGGCCCCTAGCCCCGGGTTAAGCGGAATTAGACACGAGTTATGAAACGTAACGCCTTAGATCTTGCACGATACGCTCGCCCTGTTTTATAAGTTTCTTAACAAAAGATCTAGCAAATGCTAATAGGGGAGATATGTATACACCATATACAGGTCTCACTGGAATATTACTGTCCAAAAAGGAATAGTTTACGATGTCGAAACTGTAATCATCTCTTTTGTCATAAATTCGACGATTTTATAGAGATATAGGTCTAAATATGATGTGCCTGTAGGGCTATCTGTAATTTCCTTCAAATTTCAGTGATCCAAAAGTAATCAACACAACACACCAAATGACATGCACATACATTACAACTTATGCAACAAACCAATTTCTTTCAAATAACCTAAAATACAGTCTTTTTTTACCCGACAAGAAAAGATCTTCTAAAGTAGCTGCTTGATAAAATGGCCGGACGGTGAAAATGGAGAGCGTTGTCTGAAAAGACAGGAAAGGCCGTAAGAAAGTAAATTGAAGTACAAATATTTTCAGTGCAGACTAGAAGAGCATTTCATAATTAGATTGGTTTTGGCATTCGGTTTCTATACAGTATATTGCGAGGAAAATGTTCCTGTGTTATTGCGGGTGGGGTGGGGAAGGAAAAGGCACTCATCCCATTCTCTGAAAAAAAAGGTTTTCTGTGGCGTTGCAACTACTGACGCGATCTAAAATTTTGCTCTATATACTGCATGTGTTTACACATGGCACGCAACATATTGGATGTTCGGATAATAGTTTATTATTCACTGAATTCATGACACCGATAATTAATCATAACAGTAAAGGGGTGGTGGAAAACCATGCCGGCGTATTGGCTAGAAGACATATGATCCCAGTGACAAATATACTTACTCCATATATCACTAAAATAGTAATTTGCCCGAAGTGTATCTTATCACAGATCTCAACCCATCGACAGGACCACAATTAAACTGAATACAAAAAATACAAATTATTTCTGCAAAGAAGGACAAGTGTATAGTTGGATTGTGCGTCGCGTGTCGATCCTTGGAAACTTCCAAAGGCCGACACCCGACGCAAACACGAGCCGCCCCTCTCTCATTAGATTAACATCACGAAAGGGCTATGCACACTCACCTTGTGCCACCGTTTAGAACCTTGTGATGCGCGACGCCAAAATGACCCATTGGTAACAACGTAACACAAGCCTTAATCTAACCCTATACAATTGATGGGAGGTAGGAAAAGTTGGAGACGCCTGGCTACTAAAAATCAACCGTATGACTCCACAGGAAATCCTATTTCGGCACCTCACATTTAGACTAGAATACGGAGGCTTCTAAGACGTGGCATTGATATATCACCCGCGTGCAGCTTTAATGCAGCTGTTGGTTTAGAATCTATGAAGGAACCACAAGGCCCCTAGCGCCGGATTCATTGGAATTACAAATACTAGCGCGGAAGGTGTGGCGACAGAACAACTCAAATTGGTAACTCATCTGATGTTATTGGACGAGCACATAGGGTGTCTGATGGAGTAACCGCTTCAAGATGTAAGTCACTCATCAAACCTAGCCAGACAAAAACAACCATTCTTCGGGCAGAGGTTTATTCACATATCTCCTGTGTCAATGGTGATTTTTGTTGAAATTTTGAGTAGTTAAAATTAATTTATAGCGATTTTTCAGGATGTTCTTAAAATCTGTTTAGTACTCTTCTTTTACATGGGACCCGTGTTAGTACGTTAGTCGTGAAGCAGAATATCACCCGAGGAGTATGTTATAAATGCAAGACCCAGATTATATACATACGTTTTGCGGCAGTAATTTAAATGTCACATTCGTTCAACCCAAAATGTACAATAGGGAGTAATAGTAATATTTGGGTCATGAGGTTAGCAACTGGTTCATTCCACAGAATATTATGTCATCTGTAAGTGATTACAGCTCTATATTCGTAAAAAAAATATCATTGAGTTGGTAATTTTACAGATAACGACTCGGATTGACAATTTCCTATCCGAAAAAAGTACAATATCAATGATAGGTGAACCCCTACTTCAAGACTTGGCAACCTCAATACAGTATATTTTGCTGGAAAATGAGCATAAATGGCGATTCTTTCAAAATATTTGAAGAAGAAGCTTAAATGCTTTGGCAGACGGACATGAAAAAGTAACGACCTTGGAATCAACCTTTCTTCCGTCGCCCATTCAAGAATATCCGCGCCCATAATCCAAAACGGCCATACACGATTAACTAACGAACATTTACTAAAAAAAGTCCAGTCCCAAAATCTCACAATGAAACATTATTATCGACTGTATAGATTTTAAGATTGTAAGAGATTCTTTTTATCGAGTAACTACTTTAAAAGATCTTTTTTGTCGAGTGAGGGAGGACTGTGTCTTAGGTTATGTTATTAGGTTAACAGGTACAGTAAAAGCGTACCTGAGATACAACACATATCGCGAATCGTTAGATTCTTGGTATGTGCTGCAGAATAGGTTAACCGAAAGGCTATACTGTGAAGTCATGTGACTGTCAGTATGTCGGCACCTCTTCCCACTTCCCTTATATGTGTTGTAATTTGAGAGAAATAGGTTTGCTGCATAAGTATTAATGTGCTGGATAACTAAGTCATCAACTTGAATACTTACAATTTTGTTTGGTCTTCGCTATATAGCTGAAATATTGCCTAACGCGACGTTAAACCTTAATTCTTTCTCTCCATAATCCAAAGAACTATTCCATATAACAGCATTAGCACCAAATCCAAAAAGGCAATCGTAGTATACATAAACATAGGCTAGTGTCCCACAAGAGAGAAGCGGTCAGCAGTTTTCAATGATGCCGGCAAGACATCATGATGTTCCAAAAATATCAAATCCGTATCGCTGTGACACATTCGTTCATATGTTAAATAATGTAGTAAGCCGTTTATATATTTAAATTATTTTGCTCAAAACGATAATTTTGGAAAGATCTGGACAAAGAGTAGCACTCAATTGTTTGATCGAATCAGTTTAGTAAGGAAATGTTCAAGTATTAAACCGCGATCTAATCGCGCATGTAACTGTTTTCAACCCTCAATACGTAAATTTGTATTTAAAGAAACCCTCCATTTTTCCACCTCTCAGAATTCGTACGAAACCGCACATTAAGCTTAGGCAAATTTTACCTAACAAACTCTTACCAGTTTCACCATGGCAGTTAGCCAGACGAGAAGTAAATATTACAATGACGAAATATAAAAAGGCAGACACGATCCATCTCGTGTATACACAAGAATTTGGTCTATTGAGAGAAAAATACAGATCGCATCAAACTATTTATACAGATGGTTCTAAAGATGGTGAGAGAGTAGCGTGTGCTATTATATTTAGTTTCGAAACAAAGACCTGCCGAAGTTTCACTGCCGAAGCCAAAACGCTGTTGTTAGCATTAGAATGTACTGGATCTACTACCGGAAAACTATGTCATATTCACTATTATGCCTTCAAGCAATTGAAAGTGGAACTTCAACTAACCCAACCATTTTGAGCATTCTACAGTTATATGGCCGAAGATTTCATCAACAGATTGACGTTGTGATCTGTTGGTCGCCTAGCCACGTTGGCATCGGAGGAAATACTGAAGCTGATGAAAGGGTTAAGGCAGCCCAAAATTATGAGGTTGATTCTGTTGGAATCTCATATATCGATTTCCGACCCTATGTCTGTGCTTATATGAGAAACCTGTTTCAATTTTTATGGGATGCTGTTGATAAAAACAAACTTCATTGGTTTCAAAAAACATTAGGATATATTCATCTGAGTAGTCGGAAACTTTTCGATGAGGTCATGATCTGTCGTAGAATCGGTCATACCCATTATCTCACGAACTTTTACAAAAACAGGAACGACCCCCGAGGTGTATTCCATACCACGAAAATCTCACAGTGAAACATATTCTGCTCGACTGTATAGATTTTAAGAGATCCTGTTTAACAAGCAGCTACTTTAGGAGACTGTATTTTAGGTTTTTTAGAGAAATCGGTTCGTTGCATTAGTTTACATGTTTTTGGTGTGTTGTGCTGATTACTGCTGGATTTGATTGTCGCTATATAGCTGAACGCGACGTTAAACCTTACTTCTATTTCTCTCTCCCTGTAATCTACTGGTGTTGAACATTTAAATTTAGCCATTATTGATCAGTAATACATCAACTGACTTATCAATTCTAAATTGTACTGTTAGTGCCTTCTCATTGAACATCTTTGAATAATCTTTTTACCGTGATTGACGGAAACATTTAATGATATAGTCCGGCAGCAAGTCGAAAAACCTGGAAATAGAGTCCACCTAATGTTTTTTGATGGTTTCTATATCTGCTCGATCCGCTTATCACGAAACCGGATGATGCCACCTTGGCATCCTTGGGAACATCAAATATCCAAGGTGACCGCCATGAGGCATTTTCTGGATATTATGTCATGCTGAATTGTCTTACGGATGATCTCGATAACTGATTGTGATATATTTGACTATAAATTTGGGATAAATTTAATCAGTACATACGTCACACAACAATTTGGCGAAAACAAATAAGAAAAGCAGAAAAAAATAATTCAAGATGGCTGCCGTTTACAGTTCAAAATATACCCGTCTCTTTGAAATATAAAGCGTTGAATTTATTGGTTACCTCAATCACACATGGCTTTCAAAATGCTGATATATATGACATATTTTCCAATGTTCTTAGGGGATCGTTTCCATTAATCGTTTTTTCTTCAGTCGCGATTTTTCTTCAATTTTCTCGATTGAAAAACGATCAATCGCGAATCAGTCGCGAGGATATCGAGAAAAAAATGAGAAAAAACGATTGAACCTTTTCTGGAAAAAGCCGTTCTCTCGCGATATCGTTTTTGAATCGTTTACCCATGCGCGATCCGTTCTTGATCGCGAATCTTCAATCGCGAGAGAATCGTTTTTTTCAAGGCGCGAGAGAATCGTGAGGCGGAGTGATATTTGACACATAGACCGTGTTGCCGTCGTACGCCGCTCTATCCGCGAACTGGGAACTACATGTAATGTTGATTGCGGACTTGTCGATGGAAAAACCTATATTACTATACTATACTGTATAAATGCGTAAGATAACCGAATAATATATATGATTCACGATCATACAAGCCGAATGATAGTTGACTAGCCGATAGTCTCCTACAAGCCGAAGTAGGGCGTATGCTGGAAATATCTTTTCATATACCATGCTTCCTGTGACGTTCGCGCTCAGATTTACTCTGGCGAAGCGTATATGACAAAATTACATGTTTATTCAATAATCGTGTGAGTCGACAATGTATTAATGATACAGGATGATAGTCACAATATCTTGTTTTGTAAATACCGGGTACAGGTCATAAGTGGATTTGAGTTCGTTGATTGCATTATCAGAATGATTACGGCACAGGCTTCATAGAGGTGTGAATGGGCGCATGGCGATAACGCAGAACAGCTTAGCCCTCCAGCCGAGAATTTCTAGGTTAATTAAGGTGAAAAATAGTGTAATTAAATATGTATATTTTGTTATAGTGAAACATACATTAGGAAAGGGTATCCATTCATGTTTTGGTACAGTTTTTAAACTATTGAGATGTGAATAAGTTCACAAGATCACCATCAAGTTAATTTTATTTATTATAAGAATATTCGCGGCAGTGATTTCATATTTATATCAAATACATATCTTTTTGATTGAATCGCATATAACGGTTGGATTTGCATATGTACAATACTTTTTACTTTAATTTTATATTTTGATAAATGAACTATGAATGATTCCAAAGGGAAGCTCAAGCCAAAAACCAACTGAATATTATATAATTTCATCTCTTACTGGATTAACCAGTTGTGAAAATTTTTACAAATAGCCCGCGCTATATATTAATAATTAAGTGCTTGCGAAGACTCAAAAGCCCCGTATGACAATGTTATATTCAATACAGCGCCATCTATCTACACAAGGAAAATGGTGATCGTAGGACAAAAAACCACGCGTACAGCGAAAATCTGATGAATCAACTCAAAATTTCAGCCCGCACAGATGCCAAAAACGTTCACGAAAAATACTACACAAGAAATATGGAATAATACCAGCTTTAAAACACAGAAATATCCAAAATAATACACGAAATTGCAAGTGCAAATGACCCAATCTGACCATATCCGGGCCTGTGTCCCGTACAAAATATATGTAAATATGAAGTTATAATTATATGCATAACCATTATTCCTATGTATATATATATATTTTTTTTTTCAATTGCTTTCAATATCCCCATCGTATCTATATAACCGCCAACTGTACAGAAACACGCTATAGTTTTACACTAGGCAAAGAATGGAAAAGGAAGAAGAAAAAATGATTGAACTTTATATAGTCTGACTGAAGTGTTAGAAACTCGAACGTGTATGCGGGTCAGTCAGGCTGAACCAATGGCGTACTACTTTCGGCTATAATCCTCAATCGTTTTTTTTCAATCGTTTATATTTTCTCGATTAAAAAGCGATTGAATCGCGATATCGCTTTTTATTCGCGAGAATTTTCTCGATTGAAAAACGATTGCCAACAGAAAAAAAAACATTCGAACAGCGATCACGAATGAATCGTTCATTTTGAAGAAAAAAAACCATTCCCTCGCGCCTTGGAAAATCGCGACTTCGAGAAAATTTGACGAAATAAACGATTCATTCGCGAACGATAATTGGAAACGGTGCCTTAGGGCATATGGTACACCAGGGTAAGGGTGCACCATAGGTGTGTACGATGACGTCACTTCCGAGCTCCGAGAGCTCCAGAGCTCCGAGCTCGCTCGTCTTAACGCAAGAGCCCCGAGCTCCAAGAGCTCCGACAGCTCCAAGCTCGCAACCCATTCATGCGTACATTCAAATGCGCCCTAACATCAGGAAAACAGCCATGGCCATCTATGAACGGTGTAGCATGCTCCCGCTTGAAATTAAAGGCGCCATACACATGACCAAGCGTCACTTCGAAGAGGATATGGGGTTACCACCCACCAAAGCCCTGGAAAATAAGATCAGAATGCGCAAAACAACTGTTTTAGAATGTGCTGCCTCTACGGTATCCTGGACTACCCGACGACGCTTAGCCCAATAGCGACCCTGACCGAAGATTGAACTTTCTTAAACGACACCTTCTGATTGGATAAGAGCCTACGAGACTTGTAAACATACCCAACACGGCTCCCCCAGCGCGAGTATGATGTGCTGGTGGAGATAATACAATGATTGACCTGTCATCCTTGTCGTTGTTCTCTCAGCTGTCGACGTCATGGCGTCAATGCGTTATGCTAGAGCGTTAAGACTACCCAAGAGCCCTTTTCCCACAATTCCCGACCTGCGCATGTGTGAAATCGTCTATAAAGCATGTCCCTCTGGACCCCACACTCCCATTCCTACTGTTGCAGAGCCATGACGGAGACCCATCTCTATGCGACTCACATTTTACAGCATGCGACCGTGTTTAATTCACTCAAGGGTTACCGGGCAGTGGTTCGGTCCAAGTTTGCAGATGGCGACGAGAACGAGGGGCGACGCCAGATCCTGGAATAGTTCACAGAAACGGTCCTCGACAGTCGACTCGATGGAGAGATGCGCTATCACCCACCACTACTGGACTATGACAGCCATCTTTGATGCACGGGCTATAGACCACGAGCGCTCAGGCTGAAACCAGCGAGGGCTCGTTGGCCTCACAATGGTCTTTGCCCTATTGACCCTGATGCTGTGGCAATAACATTTCTGTCTTACAGTGACAAAAAAGAACGGTTCTTTTCAGAGCCTCCAGGTCTTTCAAAAGAGAGACGGGTAACTACGGTCAACGTTCACGCATACACGCAGACAAACACACACTCACAATGGACGTTCCCCCATGACTTTCAACAAAAACCATACCATTCGTCGTCCCGGCCTGATGAGGGACACGTGTTAATCCCTATATGTACAGACACCACCACCACCACGACCGGGCGTTGACGGGCGTTGGACACGCCTCATTGGCCATTTGGACCAAGAATGGTCCATCTCTACCCCAAACACCTACCTTCACACTCCCAAAATGCCTGCTATTGCTACCACTCGTACTGATGACGTCATAGATGACGTGAACATCCCTCAAGTCGTGGTCAGCACCGCGAGAGCTTCACACTGACACCCTACACGGCCTATTAGGACAACGGATGGTCCCGCAATCACTCAACAGACCCCCACGAACCCCTAAAATGCCTGCTTTCTATACTACGGCCAGACTGCGCATCAACAGAATGTTGAAACCGGACGACGCACTAGCCCAATCGGATAGTTCCTCACGAGAGCTTCAAGGTGATACCCTTTTATGTCTGAAACGGTCCACTATTGATCCGTCGCGACCCCAAAACGTCCATTCAAATAATCTTTTTTCTACTGCGCATGCACAGAATGACGTCAGTTACACCCTGCAACCCATCTAGTTCAACGCAGCCCCACGAATGCTTCAAACTTATATTCCTCTTACAGCCCAGTACGTCCAATATGGATCCGTCTCGACCCCAAAACGTTCACTCCAATACCCCTTTTCTAGTGCGCATGCGCAGACTGACGTTAGATCCACCCCACCACTGTCGAGATAAGCTGGAGGTAGTATTATAAGTGGTATGAAGTACTAATAAATCTATACACCATTATACTTGAGCATTGAAACTCCCAGATCGAAAATATATAGCTCAATTCCATATAGCGGTAAATCTAAGCGATATACAGTGGTCTTGTTGCATATGCTGGCGGCCAGCTTGGATATTTTGATTTCCCCAAGGATGCCAGGTTGGCATCATCCGGATTCTGAATCTGCACACATTGAAAATATATATAATCCATCAAAAAACGTTAGGTGGATTCCATTTCCACGTCAAGGCTTAAACTGGGGTTTGGCTGCCGGACTACTATGATTGTTTTGTGGCTGGATTGCATTTTCCAATTTTTGGGATTCCATGCACAAGATGCACACTGAACTTGATACATGTATGTTACAAATGTTTCTGAATATAAAACGTCGGACAATCA
Source organism: Hanleya hanleyi (assembly GCA_036873755.1). Taxonomy (NCBI): domain Eukaryota; kingdom Metazoa; phylum Mollusca; class Polyplacophora; order Lepidopleurida; family Hanleyidae; genus Hanleya; species Hanleya hanleyi. The sequence continues at coordinate 76,561 of JAVTVY010030831.1, read as the reverse complement.
ACCTCCAATAACTATGCGAATAAACTGATCTCTAGGATAAACGCAAGATTTGAAAGATACAACAGGAAATTAAAACTAATTATTTTGGCTGCTCAGATGACATCGCTTTCTTTCCTGGTCTTGAGGCCTACAGGTTCCGAAACTGGTCAGCCTGAGGTGTGAACGGGAGCAAATTCTAGGCCTCTTATCTCACATTGGCTCACGCCCTACATGGTATGATTGAAATATCTGCAAAAGCGATGGAGCTGCCTACAACTGAAGCTGTAGTCATTTGGCGTTTCTTCCTGTGTCGCAGAAACACGACTTAATAATCATGAAAAATAGAAGCATATCCTCATCAAAACTAATTCTGAAAACAAATCTGTTACGAAGCTCCCTCTAATAACTAATCTGTTATGCTCAGCTTATGAAGACTTTTCTATGATTTATATTCAGCAGAGATACAGAGCTACCCAGATACGCAGTGGAAGATTCAAACATGTAAACGGAAGCTCTCGTAACAATAGAATACCAAAATATATAGATTACGACAAACTGGATCTTGTGACAAGGCGAGATTCTGATACGGTTTAATATAATATATGGTTTATTATATATAACAGAAATATAAAGTTACTTACGGCTTCTGATTTTCATTCATTCTGGTCATACCGCGGAAACTTCAATTACAAGGGTCTGGTCCGTCATTCATAATTCAGCCGTTTTCTATTAAAGATTATCCGCGTCCATAATCCAAAGACCTATTCCATATGACAGCATTAGCGCTAAATTAAAAAATGTAACCATAGTATACATAAACATAGGCTAGTTTACTGCAAGAGAGAATGGTTCAGCAGTGTTCAATGATGTCGGCAAGAGATAGTGATGTTTCAACAATATCAAATCCGTATCGCTGATCAGTATTCTCAGCCCATATGGTATTCCTTGTAAAGTCACCATTTGGAGAATGATGTATCTCAATCACGCTTTGATTGTGACTGTTCATATGAACAACATCAAGATCTTGAAGTACATGGGTTCATACGGCCCCGAGTTAAGCGGAATTAGACACAAGTTACGAAACGTAACGCCATATATCTTTGAGCGGAAACGCTTGGTGGTATAGCTTGTAAAATTGTTACATTTAACACAGGGTCTAGCAAATGCTACTAGGCGAGATATGTATACGCAATATGCAGGTCCCAGTGAAATATTATAGCTCAGTATGGCTCAATCGAGTGAACCCTCAATTGCACAGGCTACTCAGGATAACTCAAACTACTGCAAACTCGGGAAAGAAAATTTGCAACAACAATTATATTAATCGGGGAGGTCCAATCTATAAGAATATGCGTGTTGCCAATATCACAAACAAAATACTCAAAGACGTATGGTCCTACACTTTAGCTCTATAATATTAACCGCTGTCATATGAAGAAGTTTCAGCTCTTTGGTTTCGTCCCTTTTGATGAGAGGGTAGCTAGAAAAGTTGGTAGGTTGGTGGGAGGCCCACGCTTGGAAGGGTGACAGAGATAGAGGGAGAGAGAATTGGGGTTTAAGGTCGCATTTAGCAATATTTCAGCTATATAGCGACGATCAAACCAAATTCTAAGTATTCAAGTTAAGATAGTACACTAATGCATTAAAAACATGCAAATACATTAAAATTTATACAACAAACCTATCTCACTCACATAATCTAAAACACAATCTTCTTTTACTCGACTAAAAAGATCTTCCAGAGTAGCTGGTCATTAAAAATTATCTCTTACAATCCTAAAACCTTTTCAGTCGATAAGATTATGTTTCACCGTGAGGTCTTCGTGACCTTAGGACTGGCTTTTTTTTAGCAAATGTTCGTGAGTTAATCGTGTATGGCCGATTCTACATCGTCCAAGCATGGCTTGATCGAAACGTTTCTGGCTGTTCAGATGAGTATAGCCTATAGATTTTTTTTATCTCATGAAGGTATTGATGATTCCCAAAATTATTCGATTTACGACGCCAAAATCCGCAACCATTAGGGTTACGATTACAGATAACTGCCTCAATTTATTCGACAGAAGTTTTTGGTCTATTGTTCCCATTAACGCACGCTCCACATTAATCAATTGATATACGAATCACCTTGATCAATATATACCAATATTTTCCATTAGCATGCCAATATATGACCCATCGTTTCGACATATTGAAGCTGTGCTGCTTAATTTATAGTTGGAAAGATAGATAATTTATCGAAAATCGATCTTCTGTAGATAACCATGAAATGGGTTTGAAGACAAATGTTAAAGGCCGGAAATTCGAAACCACTCGACCAATTTGCCGTATCTTTTCTGTGCTATAAGCCAAACAGATTATTTTGGTGCATGTAAAATCCTCATTAATTCCTTCATTTCGAATGTCAGAAACCAAACTGTTTGTGGCTCAGATAAATATCTAGCATAAATTGTCACAGAGGACAAGAAAAAACACGATTGAGATCGTTAGAGAGAATGGTCTCCTGTATTAAATTCTAACCAGAAAACATGCATTCTTTAGTCGGACGTACAGGCGAATATGTGCATGTATACCTTGGAAAATAATTCCATATGCGAGGTGATTCTTACCCAAATATTGTGAAACAATGTTGACAATAACTGATTGACTGAATAACTGTCTGTATTGACTAGAACCAAATGAGCATCCCAGACGAACAAGCACTACGTACATCGTCACTAAAATTATCCTAACAGAAAATGAAAGAGTCAATATCAAATACGCGCTAAATAACTGGAAATGAAACCTTCTCAAACTGTATTATAAAAACTGGAAACAAAGTAAGTAGCAATCATCACATCCCACATTCAATATTCAGCCGTCGTCCTTAACAAGATTATTCTTAATATTCTGTATTCTTAATTGTTGTGAAGTCGTTATCTAGAGAATGATGTATCTCGGTCAGGGCCTGTTCATGTGAACATCGTGTGGCTCTTGGAGTAATTAGACACAAGTTACTAAACATAACGTCAGAGCTCGTCCATATGCTTTAGTCAGATAAATCTCCAAGTGATGTCTCTTACAATCTTGAAATCTATGCCATCAATAAGGATATGTTCACCGTGAGATCTTCATGGCATGGAATGCACCTTGGGATTGGCTCTTTTTTAGTAAATATTCGTGAGTTGAACGTGTATGGCCGATTCAACATCGCCTGATCATGGCTTGAACAAAACGTTTTTGGCTGTTCAGATGAGTATAGCCTACAGTTTTTTTTAACTCATGAAGCTTGTTATTATTCAGAGCACACCACCAAAGACTAAAACAGCCGTCTCACATTAGCACAGATGGAAGGTCTGAAATCGCTATATGGGACCCCAACAGGATCAACCTCATCATCTAGGGCTGCCTTAGCCATTCTATCAGCCTCAGTATTACCTTTGATGCCAACGTGACTAGGCAACCAAATATACAGTCATGTAATTGTAGAATATCCAAGACCGTGGAATGAGTCGAAGTTCCACTTGTAATCGCTTGAAGAAATGACAGTGAATCTGAAAATATGACATCGACACGTAGTCGATAGATTTTCGTTTTGGAACTAAAGATTCTACATGTTACTCTCTCACCATCTTTAGAACCATCTGTATAAATAACTTGATGTGATCTGTATTTTTCTCTCAGCAGACCTAATACTTGTGTATACAAGAGCTGGTTCGTGTTTGCCCTCTATATTTCGTTAGTGTAATATCCACTCCTGGCTGAGCCAACTACCATGGTGGAATTGGTAAGAGCTTATTAGGTCAAATTTGACTAAGCTGCTACAATGTGCGGTTTCATACGAATTCCAAGAGGTGGAATAATGGAGATTTTCTTCAAATAGAGTTCCGCGAACTGAGGTTTGATAACATATATGTAGTTATATGCAGGATTCGTGTGATTTGATCGCAATTTTGTGATATATTGCGGTGATAGCTTAATTGTTCGAAGTTCTACAGGAAATTCATCTGCTTCGACATATAAGCTTTCTTTAGGGGATGTTCTGAACGCTTCAAAGCAAAGTCTTAGTCCTTGATGGAGAATAGAATTTAGCTTTGCCAAGTTTGACTTGCTTGCATCGTTGAAAACAATCCGCCTCAGTTATAGTTGGCAACTACCTTCAACAAATCAAGAGCTTTCGTGCACTTACATTTCAAGCAATTTATATGCTATTTGAATGTTAGTCGCTGGTCAAACAATTTTCCTAAGAATTTGACTTCTTTTACCGCTTTTATCTTAGTTCCATCTAATGTAAGTACTGAATCTTTGTGCTGGAAATATTTTCTGCAAAATTGTATACAAATTGTATTAACTCTGGAGAATTTGAAGCCATTTTTTAGATACTATTTCTGAATTCTATTTAAACAAAGTTGTAAGGTTTTCTCGATATTGTGTATACTTTTTCCACTGCATGAAATGTTGAAATCGTCTACAAAGAGGGAACCATCAATTGATTTATGCAAAACTGCCGCCAAGGTGTTGACCTTGATACTAAGCAGAGTAGTAGACAATATTGCCCTGTGGGACACTCTGATCTTGGTCGAAATCATCAGACATAGTTGTACCTAACCGAACTTGAAAATTCTATCATTCAAAAAGTAGGATATGAAAATCGGCCCTTTAATCCCATACTATGAAGGTCTTTTAGAATCCCGTATTTCCATGTGATATCGGAGGCTTTTTCTAAATCAGAAAAAGATGGAAACTACATGTTCATTCTTGGCGAAAGCATTCTTAACATAGGAATCTAATTTGACTAAATGGTCAATGGTACTTCTATTTTTGCAGAAACCAGCTTGAATATCAGTAAGTTTCTTCTCAGTTTCTAGGTACCAAACAAGGTGATTTCCATCGTTGAGATGATGACCAACACCTGATTTCCATCGTTGAGATGATGAACACTAGACTTGGAGCTTTTACCTTTTATTCTTTGGATCATATTCCAAATGTTTGTTATTGAAGTATGCGTATTGATCTTAGAAACATAATTTTTCCAAGAAACACGTTTGTTTCTGTTTCATGGTCTTACGAGCTTTAGCTCTAGTTACTCCGAGATCTTTCAAATTATCAGAATTTGGATGCCAGCGGAAACACCGTTCAGCCTTCTTCCTAGGTTTCCTTGTTTCTTTGCAGTCATCATTAAACCGTGCTTTTTTAATATGTTCAACTCCTGAAGATGTGGGTATGGCTCAATCAGCATACCTGGAAATAACGGTATAGGAGAAAAGAAACTGCTTATAGTTCTTGTGAACAAAGCTTTTCAAATTCTGGTCAATTTGCTTTCTTGAAATTATACCTTGTTAAAGGGGGGGGGTCATCAGCTGACTGAAGAGCTTTTAAAACAATTGAAAAGTGGTCACTTCCACAAAGGTCGTCCTGAACAGCCCTAGTAAATTTTTCAAGTATAGGAAGACCGCAAAGTGAAATATCTACTGCTGAATAGGTTCCATGAGCTGTGGAAAAATGTGTATAAGAACTATGATTAAAAATACAAAGAATTATTTGATACAAAATCTTCAAGAACTTTTCCTTTACAGTTGTCTTCATTATCCCAGTGGATATTACGACCGTTAAAATCACTCATCAATACACAAGGTTTAGAAAACATGCAAACATAGACAATACATGTATGAGCTACTGTATGTGCGTACACAGTTCCCGTGTGCAGCCCATAGAAGGCGTGAAATGCCTTTACGCACAATTTATTCCGGTCCACAGTCGACGTCTGATGCCCCTCTTGGATGTAGTGTTCTATGATAATCGCATTACGATTTTTAGCAAATCTCAGACCGTAAGGACAGACAAACACACATACAGACGATTACCTAAGTTACAGTGTCAAGTTAGCTCAATATCGTGTTGATCCACTAATAAGCTTGGCATAATGCAGAAGCAATTGAAAGTAACTCCGAATAAACTTAATAAACGCATGGTGACAGTCTCAATATTTCGACAAAATTTTATTTGTCATCTTCAGGATGTCAACATCCTGAAGATGACAAATAAAATGTTGTCGAAATATTGAGACTGTCACCATGCGTTTATTAAGTTTATTCGGAGTTACTTTGCTTCTGCATTAGCTCAATATATTGACAGGCTTCGACATAATCTAGCGATTGTATATTCTATATTAAAATAAACCCGCACTTCTCAATATCCATGTTAAACATCCGTGATTTGGAATTAATTTACCAGACAACAAATTATTCATTCCGCGAGGCTCAGTATGTTTGGTTTGCTGTAGTAGCCTTATTTAAGTGTTCAAATATTTCGTTTTCGTTTTTCGTGTGGTCGACATCGGGCCTTACAGACTAGTCTTTTGTGTTAAATGCCGTCATTTACATCTGACGACGATACAGCTCACCAATCTCCAATGTACGAGTTGTCACAGCGAAACAGCTCACCAAGTACCAGTATACGAGTTGTCAGAGCATTTCCATCATAGCTCTCTAGATTTGTATCTAATACCGCTTATGCCGGTGCTAGGGGCCGTGTGGTCATATCATCCAAGTTGCCACATGAACAGGTACAATAAAAGCGTACCTGAGATACAACACATATCACGAATTGTTAGATTATTGGTATGTGCTTTAGAATAGGTTAACCAGAGGACTATTCTGTGAAGTCATGTGACGCAGTCAGTATGTCGGCACCTCTTCCCACTTCCCTTATATGTGTTGTAACATATAGTGTTCACACAAGGGAATGCGGAGAATACCTTTGCTTTCAATGCTAAGTCCGAGTTATGATTATTGTCTTTTTTCTGAAAGGTTCATAAATCAAATATTCTCAGCAGATTGTTTGGAAGCTGAGGTGACCAACTGGCTTAGAACGCTTGCACTTTTTGGTGGTGATTGGGTGCTAAACTCAGAGGACGGGGATTTGAATCTCGCACGCGACTGGCCCATCCAACACAGGTATTTCTGCTTTACCAAGAAAGTGTCATCCCAAAGTTATTCGATATAATAGATACCTACCGTAAATGCATCCTAAAATACTTGTACACTGGTAACTATATGTATACATGGCACGTTTTAGTACGGTTCGGTACACTGGCATGTGGAACGTTTTGCAGATGTTCATTCGGGAGATTCTATTTTGCATCGCAGCTGAGGGATGGTGGACCTAAATGTCGTCCGCATCTTCACAGCCTGCCTCCGGTGACAGAATCACCCCCTATTTAAGAGACAACATAAACTCGACCATTGATCTTGGCACGTTACAAACTGACACTTTTAGCAAAGGGGAGAAAGTTCGCCGAAGTTTAAAATATTTTCCAACCTTTCGTTGCAATCTTACAAGTAATGCAATATAATGGTGTTTTCATGGGCGTGCTGAGTGTAAATCTGAGGCAAGGTTAGTATGAAAAGGTTTGTAAATTATATTGTTGGTTCGATGCATGTCGAGGGATGAAGAAAAAAAATGGCAAATTCCGATGGCAGGATTGCCGATTTTTAGTTCGTTCCCAATCACACAGGCTATCAGGTCAAGCAGATCCACTTCTCATTTCGATTTCACTTCGGAGTTAACCGAAAAAATTTACAGTCGGTGCGGTGAATGCCCGGTCCACAGAGTGAACCGAGTAACCAATTAAATCTTAACTATAGTTTCTGTCATTCCTATACTTGTCACTTGGTAAGCCTGTTATTCACGATCTACACGAAAAGTATTAGAAAACTTTTCGATACTCTGCTACGTCCATTACGTTACCCACTTGAAATTGTTGTTCTCTGTTGAACGGATGACGGTATCGCCACTTATTGATTCTCCGTATTTATATCTCACTTCTGGCATGAAAACTTCTGGTGAGTCCATTAGAATAGCGCCTATTCCCCCGGGGGCATCGGTGTGATTGCGTTTCGGAGAAAAAGTGATCATAGAAAATACTAATTATTTTAGAAATATCAAACGAGGATGGATAAGTACCGAATATTAGTGAGCAGGAGTGATTGGGTGAATGAAGGGAAAGGAGATTGATTGGATACATTGGATTCACTGTTGAGTACATTTCCTTCAATACGCCATCAATAGAGTTGCAGCTGGTTTTCCCCATGTATTGACAAGTTATGGGGAACTATTATTATAAATTACCGGTTCGGTGACGCCAATTTTATGTAAATCGCAAGTTCCAATACTCGCTGTTTGCTTGAAGACAAACATCGTTCTCCAGATATCATCCTACAACCGCTTTGACGACGTCACTGTGACAACATTGATATGTGTTAATATCTTCCTTTTACGTTAACTCACGAAAAAAAACCACCGTTCGCGAGAAATGTCCGGTTTTTATGAGGTCACTTCCGGTTTTGTCGCGTAACACCTTCGGCAAATTGCTGACCTAGTGAAGTGAGCTGAAGTCAATTTTTGAGAAGTAAATAAAAGCTTGTCTCATATTAATAGATAGATCAAAGTGCCCAGTCATTAGTGCTTTGGACCAATCTTTCGCCCTCAAACGAAAGATTTCGACACTTATCTACCGATTCGAGACACAAATAATAGGTTCTTCGGGAATTAGTTATGTGAAAAATAAGATGTGTCGCCAAACAGTTGTATATTCAGCTCATGGACAACCATTTACGAACGTTCAAACTCCAGTAAACCACATTAGTGACGCATTTCATGAACGCGTTTTCCATTTTGTCCAAATCGCGGAAACCAGGTCAAGAAGCCATTTTCCACAGCCGCTATTATTACTCCCTGTGCTATGAACATCTGTGGCTTATATTTATATATGTGTAAATGCTTATAATTGAGTTTGTTAATTTGCGATGGAAACCCTGAAGTCATCGCTGATCTACTTACTAGGTATCGAGTGTAAAACGAGCATCCATTTTGACAAGCCGATCTTTGTGTATTACTAGGAACCAATAGTTTCGCGTTTTTTCTTTCGCCTACGGTTGTTTCCTTGTTGTTTGAAGGAGCGGGGTTGGGGATAGTCGTTGTACGAATGTATATCACCGACCAAACAGTATATACGCCCGACGAAGCAACCGTATGGGCGGTAATGTTTATTTAACAACAACAACAAACGCGTTTCGAACGCATTTCGAACTAGTTCAAAAACGCGTTTCAAGCGAAACGAAAGTAAATGGACCGTATAATCGCGTTCTTTGAGAAGCAAACGAAATGAATATGAAACGTGTTGAGAACGCTATTGAAACGCGTTCCAAACGCTAACAAAACGATATTCTACGTGAAACACCGCACACAGAACGCTTTCGCGCCTGTTTACTAGAAAATGTAGAAAATGACATCACTTTCTGGTACCCCAACTTTGTCGAAATAATCCTCTGCTCGGGCGGTTATGCAAATAGGCTCAAACTGACCCCAATGTGATAAACTACAAATGTCAGGGTATCAGCTCTGATGGGTTTTTTTGTCGTTACGGGGATAGGGTAGAAAGTTTGGTAGGGGCCATGACCGTTTAGGTTTAACTTGTATCAGCACGAGTACTTTCTGCGATGCCAACTTGATTTGGTAGTCAAGAAAACGCAATAATAAACTGCTACTCAAATCGAAGGTGATATAATATTAGAATATTCACGAAGGGATAAGAAGGTGAAGATCTATTCCTGATCCCCGACCGATTGCATGACACTGACTCTGAGAATATGACATGAATCTGTCATTTGGCTGGACCCAGCAACCTCCAAAGCCGTAAAAAGAGCTTTGCCACCAGTAGTACAAATATACCTCATATCTGTTAGTCTATGGATTTTGGTTTTGAAACCACTTATAGTAGCACACGTAATTCTGTCACGATCTTTAGAACAATCAGTACATATATTTATATTTTTGTCATAGTAGACCAAATTCTTGCTGATACACTTGTCGGTTTGTTCCAGCCTTTCTAGTTGCGGTTTGCCTAACTGTCAAGGTGAAAATGGCAAAAGTTGGTAAAGGTGAAATCTGATCAAGGCTAATATCGGTTGCAACAATGTGTGATATAATATGAATTATAAGTGGAATAAGAGTCGGTTTCGTTGCATATAAATGTACACGTGAAGCTTAAAAACATAGTTATAGGTGGGATTTGAACAACTTGGCCGCAATATCCTTACTTATTGAGGTGACGAAAAGGTCCACAGGTGTGTGATTACTACTACTGTTGTCTACATCGAGTGTATTAGTATCGTTGATGAGCATTTGATTTTCTTTGACAATACTGTCGTCTCTACTGCAGATAAATAATCCCATCTGAACTGCTTTTGATCTTTAATCTCAGTAGATTCATTCTCTTCATCCAGCAAAGCATCCGGTCTTTGGGTTATGGACGCGGATGGGTCAAGATCCTCGTGGTGTTCATATGAACAGTCACAATCAAGCGTGACTGAGATACATCATTCTCTAGATGACGACTTTACAACGATTATTATGGATTAAGAATACTTATCAGCGGTATGGATTTTATATTTTTGGAACATCATGATATCTTATCATCAATGAAAAATGTTGACCGCTTCTCGCTTGCAGGAATCTAGCCTATGTTTATGTATACTATGACTGTCCTTTTGAATTTGGTGCTAATACTGTTATATGGAATATGGAATAGGTCTTTGGATTATGGACGCGGATATTCTTTAATGGACGACGGCTGAATTATGAATGACGGACTAGACGCTTGTAATTCTTTAATGGACGACGGATGAATTATGAATGACGCACCAGGCGCTTGCGATTTTGTCCGTTTTATTCCTTTCGTTAGGTGGACGAGGAATACTATATGAAACATCAACACCTTTTGTCATCACAGAGAAATGAAAATCTATTGGGGTTCTTGGATGCATTTCGCTCTTCTGTCTTCTTGTCTTCTTCCCCTGACCAATCCTAGAATTTCTCTTGGTGGTCTTGCCATCAGGACATACAACTGACTAAATGCTATCACCCACGCTTTCAGAATGCTCGGCTGAATGTGCGTTTATTCTCCCACAACGGCAGACCTCTCCACAACGGGAGACAACTCACCGAGATTTAATTGAATACAAGGATAGTTTGTGGAGCAGTCTGGTCATTCCTACCCATCGAACCACCCGTACTTCAGAATTTATAGGCACCTGTCTACCTCACTTACATGCACGTTTTCAAACGTTCCGCTTGACCACATTCCAAGTATTTACCTTGAAAAGGACAATCCCATTTCATGTCATTTTCTTCTTCACAGATGTACCCGGTCTTAACCTGACATTTATCCCAAACAAGCTTGAAATCTCCAAGCAGAATTTGAAAGGCAAGAGTGGGTTTTGTGACATACACCCACGCCCCCCTAGCCCCGGTTTTCCAAATTTATGCAAAAAGTATAGCACTCATGAATCTTAGGAACTACATAATATTTCTCAAAGAGCTCCCGAAGGGATCCTCTCAACAAAGGGTGAAGTTTCACAAATAGCCACTCGAGGGATCCTCACACCGAGAGCTAACGTCAGGTGACAACAGAACAAAATTCCATTACCCGAGGACTCTCAATTGAATAGACAGATCAAAAACTGACAAATAGTTCAAATTGACGTATATAACGCAGACAAAATACACCAAGCAGGCAAAATGACCAGCTCGACTGACTCAGCCGAAGTGGCCAAGCCAAAAAAAAGGACCCAAACAGCGAAAATCGGACGAATCAGCTCTAAATTTCTCGCACATATGCTAAGAATATTTACTAAATATACCACGCAATAAATCTGGAACAACTCCAACGATAAACCTCAAAATTAGACAAAATCGCGGAGACCAAATTGACAAGACGTCTTAACTCTAACTCACTCTAATCGGGAACCTCTAATTGTAGGGAAAAAATATCGAGATGTGAAATTGAAACTGAATAAATAAGAAGAGAAGTGAATACTATTAAATTTTAGCAACTGTACTGAAATCTCCTTGACCTATCACTTAATGTTGAGAATGTTAAATGTATTTAAAATGATGTTTTATAGAGAGTAAGGCAAAGATTTAACGCTTAAAGTTGAAAATGAAATGTACAAGTAATCATAAGAAACAAACCTCTTCTTTGAATTGGAATAACATAAATATTAGGCCATTTCTTGAAATAAAACATGTGCCCGTATGTAGAAAAGTATTTTTTTTTATTTTAGGGTGGATTAAATATAGAGGAAAAACCAAAAAAAAAATTCTTGAATTGCCAATAAAGAATTTTATTGTAAAACTACCAATAAGAAAAAAAGTCTTGAAATGCCCACAGAAAGATTTGGGTGATGACGTTTTTGATGAGTAGGACCACAAACAAACTTAATTTTGGCCTTACATGTATATTTCACATCAGTGTTTTAGCTATTTGGGACTGTCCATCATAGCTTTTGTTCTGAACTAATCAGTGTTTAATTCAATATGCTGTATCCATTTTATCAGCTTGGTAATACATGTTCGCACTTAGACTGGAACTCTTATCAAAACAATGATTTCTGTGCATTATCAAATATGTTTCCTATATTAGCTTTCTCAAATAATTTTGCAAATGAAATGTTTTTATTGTGTTTTGAAGATGACCTGGCAGTGTATAAACCCCACGAAAAAAGCTAAGATGAGAAATTATCAGAACTCTGGGTCGGTGTGCCTCAGTTCAATAAAGGTATGCATGCTTGTAATATATCTCTAAAAACTATATCTTATTATTAGTCATTGGCATCCTGAACACTAGATATTCTTATAGATTTGCTGAAAGCTAGGTTATTTTATCAGTAAAAAGGAAAGCTTTGATCAAGTCACTGAAAACTGCTGAATTTAGATTTTCTAATTTGGGTACAGATAACTGGATCTTCTTATTGATATAGTGACAACATGATCTTCTGATTAGCGTGCCAAAAAAAATCAGCATTCTGTTTGACATGTTGTAAACTAGATCTTGTGATTGGCATGCTGAAAACTAAATCTTCTGATTGCCTTGCTAAAATTTGGATCTGATGCATTGGTAAAACTTAGATCTTGTTAGTGGCTTGCTGAAAACTAGATCTTCTGATTGCCGTGTGAAAATTTAGATCATCTTATTGGCATGTTAAAAACTAGATCATCTGATTGGTATGCTTGAAACTAGATCTTGTGATAAGTATGCTGAAAACAATCTTCTGATTGGCATGCTGAAAACTAGATTTTCTGATGGACATGCTAAAAACTAGAACTGAACATGCTCAACACCCATAAAACTAGATATCCTGAATGACCTGCTGAAAACTGGATCTTCTGATTGCCTTACTAAAAACTAGATCTGCTAATTGGAATGCCTGAATTCACTGTTCCACCTGTTCACATAAAACTATCTTCTGATTGCTTCATTACAAACTAGGTCTCGTGAGTGGCATGCTGAAAACTAAATGCTTTGTTAAAAATTAGATCATCTTATTGTCATGCTTGAAACTTGATCTTCTACTTGGCATGTTGAAATATCAGCATTCTGATTGACATGCTGTAAATTAGATCTTGTGATTGGAGGGCTTGCTTTTCCATGAAAATCCGATTCTCGTAACAGATTCCCGTAAAATTTTAGCAATCTATATAGAAATGATGGCTTTCAGTTTTGTTTTCCATGGATCCCAATAACGTTGACTGCAAGAATTTGTTTGGATTCCCGATTTTTTTACGAAAAGCAAGTTCTAGATTGGCATGCTGAAACACACTAGATGTTCTGATTAACATTTTCTGCTGACAACTCGACACATTTGTTTTATCGACATCCTGACATCTAGATATTCTAAATGACCTTAAAACTGGATATTCTGATTACCTTGCTAATAATAAGATCTTCTGATTGACATGCTAGAAAACTAGATCTCCCTTATTCAAATGCTGAAAACTAGACCTTCTAATGGGCAAAACTAGATCTTCAAATGGGCATACTAAAAACCAGATATTCTGACTGACATGCTAAAAAATGGATCTTCTGTTTGTCCAATTAATAAATTAGATCTTCTAGTGGCTTCACTAAAACCAAGATCTGACATGCTGAAAACTAGATTTTCTGGTTGACTAAAAACTGGATCTTCTGATTGCCTTGCTAATAACAGGAGTGATTTGACTGCCCAGGCTAAAAACTAGATCTCCCGATTCAAATGCTACATGTAAGAACGATATTTATGCCCCCTCCAACTAGAGGGGGCATATAGCGATCGCTTTGTCCGTCTGTCCGTCCATCTGTTCACCCGTCTGGGTGATGACGCTATAATATAATGGAAATTATGTTGTTGTTATACACTTGTTCTTCCGGTCAATACCTTGTTTAGAGCTAATGTTGTCCTCTTAGCATATAATGCCGACGTTAAATAGCATTTCTTACTCCCAATAACAATCAGTATATTTGCAACATTTTATACCAAGTAGAAAATCTTGGGTTCGGATTCGATCTATACATAAACACGTGGCTATGGTTACTTAGAGTTCATATATCAGATATATATATATAGATATATATATGGCATACATATTATGTTCAGAATTATATGATTTTTCGCGTAATATAAACTAGAATACACGCGGATACGGTCATTTGTCCTGTTTGGACGAGTGTTCAAAATTATTTATTTGACTTTCTGATTATTATCTTTAAATCTAGAATACATTTTCTTGTCATCTTTGGATGCAGATTGTAAGTAGCCTTCATCAAACGAAAAAATAATCGCGTATTGTTTTTTTTTAAATCTTTAATGACACTGAGCCTAGTTGAGTCAAACCGTTTTGGCGTTATATATAACATCATTCGATATCAATTCAATCGGAGTCATCAAAGAAAATAAAGGTATATTCTCGCTCAGTCTGGAGATCAAACGCTTGCATACCTCACCATAGGCGTACATTTACAGAAATATCAACTAAGGGACACATTAAAGTCGACTAACGGTGCGAATGAGCTGGAAATTACAAGATGGCGGACAGAGCAGGTGTGATTATATTTCGCTGCTCTGAGAAACTCGAAAAAATCATGGATTGCGTAGTATTTCGGTCCTACAGACAACACGACATGATATGGGATTATACGAATGCTTATAAATGAACTTATTGATCAGAATATGCAGTCTGGACTGACTATCGGAGGATCTATCATCTGTGCACTGTTCGTGTAATACGAGTGTGGCTGGCCATGTTGAAGTCTTTGTCCACAATACCTGGATTCTCGTGCAGCCGTGCAGCCATACATACCTGAGACTTGAGTTGAATCTCACTTGCAGCTTGGACCCTTTCGCCAGAGCTTTGTTGTTCATGGACAGCTGAGTGAGTATTCATGCACTCTTCTCGCCTGTAATTTGACTATATATACTTACACCGGCGTGATTTCTTAGATTTATTATTATCGAGTTTGAAATCACAAGTCCTCGCGCCATTACTATTGCCTAGTTCAAAAGCGAGCTGACATATCCGCCTATCCAGATATCGATCTGCGTGATCTTTAATGTCCAGTGTCAAAAAATCCCAGCAAAAGCGCCGTAAACACAGGGGGACGAAACAGAAGGAGAAGAAATATAAACTTGACTCTGTCCGTGAGATATCTTCCGACAACTCTGACGGTGATTTTTTCGACGCTTCTTTGGAAACGATTTCTTCGGACGCAAACACATCAATTTCACAGGCGTCATTCGATTCCAGTATGACGACCAGCCCTGTTGTGATATCTCCTGCATTATCCGAACTCGACATTGAACGGGTTGCTGTAAAACTGAAGCTCTTTTGCTCCCGGAGTTGGAGTCTCTGATACGATGCGAAGTCAGACCACTAAAAGAAGAAGTGAGTAATCTCAGAGGTGAAAATGCTCGTTTGAAATCCGAAGTTTCTGAACTTCGTGATCTGGTAACTACTTTACAGTCCGAGGTCAAGCCACTGAAACGTGAAAATCATCAGGTCAAAGTTGATCTTGCTGCAGTTCGCGATAAAACCGACCAACTTGAACAGTACAGTCGGCGAAACTCGCTGCGAATTAGCGGAATTACAGAAACGCTCGATGAAAACACTGATCAAATCGTGCTTGATATCGCTAAGAATGGGCTGGATATCACGCTTTCCACAGCAGACATCGACCGCTCCCACCGCGTGGGGCGCCCAAAGCCTGGGAGTAAAAGGCAGATTATCGTTAAATTCACGAGTTACTCTGCTCGCCGCCGATTCATGCAAAGCCGAAAAAATTTGAAATCTTGCGGCAAAAAGGATATGGAGAAGGTATTCATAAACGAGGACTTGACCAAATCACGTAGCAAACTTGCTTACGAAGCTCGTCAACTAGCCAAGGAAAACAAGATCCAAGGGACGTGGACTTCCGACGGGAATATTTTCATCAAGGACAAGTCTGATCGTGTAAATATTGTAAACTCACTTTCTGATCTAGAGAAATTCCTCGCTATAACCATTCTCTTCCCCCCTATCCCGGGATTAGTAATCCCCTAGTATAGTGGGTGTACATTGACCACCGTGAAACTTACTTTATGTTCGCATGTACATTGACCACCGTGAAACTTACTTTATGTTCGCATGTTCATTTTATTTGACGTCCAGTTTCACCGAGTACAGCTAGAAATAGCCATGTCTGTTTCACAACACTGATCTGCTCAACTTCCACTCTGACCGTCACTTTCTTGTGTACATTTCACTTGTGTTCATTCAAGGACAGCTAAATATATCGACGTTTGTTTCGTCTCATTCCAGTTTAAAGCTTGGCTGTTTATAACAGTTCAAATTCTAACTTTTATCGAGTCAGCATTTATATAATCTGATCAGCCTATGATATTGGGATTGATAAAATTTGGTATATATTTTCCTGTTAAGCTGTCTTAAGCTAAAATGATACAATCTCATGAATTTACTGGATATGGCAGTTGCGAATACATACTTTTTGACATAAATTATAATTATTGTGTATAGATCGTTTTCACTTGTGCATCAATGGTTTTTGCCATGCTTCGCGTTCTTTCTATTCAGTGATTTTCCGAGTCTATTTTTGTGTCCATTTCATGTTGTTGGTGTTTTTGGGACCACCAATTAAAACATTATGTGCTCCCTTCCAAGCATTATTGTCTCTTTTATTTTGTACATATTGTTCTGTATGGTAAGTGTATCTGTTGGTAAAGCTCTTGTGCGACTGATAATTATGAAATATTTGGTAAATTCTCTTGTTCAACTGGAAAACTTAGAATTAATGAATTCTCCTGCTATTGAAAACAAATCATGTGTTTATGTAACGCGTCCACTCCCACCAAAGGATTGTTTTGGTTTTGATGATGGGGGTTGATATAGTTACTTATCGGTGGAGATTGGGCGCGTTCGTCACAAAAGTGAAGGGCAAACATTTCATTGACCTTAACACAGTCTTTAATATCCTGCTTATATTAAATTACGGCCGATTAGGATTGAAAATTGCTCTGTATTTATCAGTTGTGTTGACATTTGAAACTTGCGCAATATCTGATAAAACAATAGACAAGGGTGTTAGCAAACAATGTCCAGCTCGTTTTACATACATTTTATGCACCTACGGTTTCGTGGGATTCCTCATCATGCTACTTGTCAATATTTTACTCTCAGGTGACATCGAATTGAATCCTGGTCCTACAAACCAATGCGATATCTCAGTTGCTCATATAAACGTCTGGGGGCTGCGTCATAAACTCTCTTTAATACAGGCTGAATTGTCCACTTATGACGTAATTGCCATTACAGAGAGTAAGTTAACGACAAGTGTTAGTAACGACAAAATTAAGATGCCGGGATATCAATTTCCACCCATACGATTAGATCGGACCAACGAAGATGGGGGCGGAGGAATAGTGGTCTATGTTAAAAACAGTTCGATATGCAAGGACCGTGACGATCTTGATATTCCCGGTCTGGAAGCAAAATGGCTGGTGGTGAAGAGTAAACATCAAAACTTACTGATAGGGGTCTTTTATAGACCACCTTCTGCACGTGCATTTTACTGGGATCTTATTGATGAATCGATTTCTAATGCTCGTTCTGATCCAAGTAATAAATGTATCATTGTGGGAGATTTTAATGTCGACTGTCTCGTTAACACCCCTGAAAAAAATAAATATTTAGAAACAATTTATGACATTCGACAAATGATAACCGACCCCACGCGTATCACCGCTACTTCACAAAGCCTATTGGACTTAGCGTTTGTGTCATGCCCCAGTTATGTATCTTCGTCGGGCGTTATTCCACCCTTCTGTAGTGATCATCATGGTGTATTTATTAATCTGAAAGCACGTGCCGCAAAAAATCGATGTTACAAACGTACTATTTGGGATTACGAAAAAATGAATATTTCCGGCATGAAAGAAAGTTTATCACAATGGACAACATATTTGATAATGACGACATAGACGCCATAGCAGAACACTTTTCTAATCACATAATCTCTACTATTAGGAACTATATTCCAAATAAAACTGTAACAATCAGGCCATCCGATTGTCCTTGGATGACTGGCACACTCCTTAGACAAATGAGACTACGTGATAGAAGTCATCGCAAAGCTAAGAACAGTAATCACCCAGATGACTGGGCAAATTTCAGAAAGATAAGAAATGAAACAATCGCTATGATCCGGGAGGCAAAGCAATCTTACAGTGATAAATTGGACAATAAACTAGGCGGATCCCCAAAGAACTCAAACTTGGTGGAAATTCTTAAAATCATACTTTAGAGATAGTGGCCAATCGAAATTGCAAACAACTCCAATCGAATACGACAACAAAATAGCTAGCGAGCCTGATGAAATAGCTGAGACTTTTAATAAGTATTTCGCTGATCAGTCTGTCTTGGACGAGGAAAACATAGAAGTGTCTAATACTGAATTTAACCCTAACTCCATTGACAACATCGAACTAAGTGTTGGCGAAGTTAAGGATCTTCTGCTGTGCCTCGACGTTAATAAATCGAACGGGCCTGATGGTATTAATAATCGTATTTTAAAATCAGTTGCTGCTGAATTAGCTGTACCTCTTACGAGGCTGTTTAACATATCACTGGCCACCGGCCGAGTACCTCAAATATAGAAAATAGCTCAAGTTATCCCAATTTATAAATCAAAGTACTTAAAGTACTGATGTCGGGTTTACTTGCATCAGAGGGGTTTATTAGTCCCATATTTGTGATCATTTAAGCGAGGAAAGGTGGTGTTCGCTTTACATAAGGAATCTTCCTCAAGCTGTTCGGTTTGTAGGCCAAACTTTCACTTTTATCAAAATGATATGAAATGGACCATTTTGTACAGCCTATACATGCTGAATTACAAGACACGAAATAATGAAGGGCTGCAGATGCACGAAAACGGATTTATGGCGCACCATAGGTTCATTGGCTTATTTTCGTATTTTTATGCACTTTTCGGTGCAGATTTTCTTTTTGTTACAAAAATAGGACACCTTTATCCAAAACCAATTTCAGCAACAAATAATTCTGAAATATTCAGTCTAAATAAGCTGTATGTATCAAAAATGCATTGAAGACGATTCCCTATATCTAAAGCTAACACCATCTTTGTGATCTTACAACAAAAGTTCATCGGATCGGTTGTCGATGGACCATGAAGAATGGCGTGACCGCAATATAGAAGGTTTTTGTGGATACATCTCTATATAGGATGTGTATGCACATTTTTATCTAGAGCATAAAACTTCGACTTTTGTAAAATGTGGATACGCATCCTATATAAGAGATCCACATTTATATAATTTCCATACTTATTTAATCTGTGAGAAAATGAATCTACTAAAAGTACATCCAGACAAGAAAATCTCCAGACGTCGCAATCTCCGACAAGTTCAAAAATTCGCTATTCTCCTACTCCACGATCATTTTTCTAACAACTCTTGACTATAAAACAAGATACTGTCATACTCATAGTGTTATTTTAAATGCTAAATAATCACGGTTTTACAGAAATGCCTTTAAATTCATATGGATTGGAAAGAAAAACTATAAATCTAGAAAACGAGCCGATCTTATTTAGTTTCATTGAATTCATATGTCGTGTAAAAAGTTTACTGGTTGGTTGAATAACGTGTGGGCGAAGCCAATATGTACTGTTCAGCCAATCAAATTCACGATTACTTGTACTCTGGGAAATTCAGACTTGGGATGAAAGTTCAGCGTTGACGGGATCGAAATATCGTATCTCTTTCTCATCCATACCAGCAAAAGGAAAATACCCCAGGTTTTTATTCTTTGTAACCATAATCAGATATGTAAAAGAGTTTTGTGCAAAAGTGCCAGTCGTTCCTATTTCGTTTTGTTGAAGAAGATCGACGGAGAAGACACTTGAAAAAATAACGAAATCTGTCCCAAAAACTTTCGCCAAAATTTCTGCCAGAGTTTTGACGCAATTTTATTCAGTTCTCATGCTGATAATTGATCAAGTAAGGTGGAAGTAAAAATGTGGATACATCACCAAAAAATCATGTGTATCCACAATTTGGAAATTTCTTGTTTTCGGTGATTTTAAAATGTGGATACGCATACATAATTTGTATCCACAAAAAATCGCTACGTGGTTACGCCTGGAGAATGACTACGGCGCACCCTTCCCGCCGTAACAAATGATACCGGATAAAATAGATTGGAAAGGCAAATTTTAAAGGAAATTGTAAAGGTAAAATTTACTGCGATAATGTACCAATTATCACGTTCAGTGCACAAGCTACCGTACCGTGCATTGCACATGTGTATATGACTGTCAGACAGAAGTACGGTATTTTTTATGAATGCTGTAAGGGGCATCAAATGAGAACAGTCTCCGTGCAGGAGATGAAAACTACACATGTGCAGAAGAAAAAAGAAAAACTGAAAAGTGATACTAATGTAGGGTTTACCCTTGGTAAACCCGACAAAAAGGGTCGATACATTGTCCTTCCAACTATAGACCAATTTCACTAACTTGTTCTATGTTTAAGGTATTTGAAAAGGCAGTTTATAAGTACGTACACAACTTTTTACTTGATGACTCTATTATCACCCCCTTTCAATCCGGATTTATTCCTGGTGATTGCACTGTATACCAATTAATTGATATTTACGACTTTATTGGCAAAGCAATGGACAATCGAAAAGATGTTCGAGCGGTATTTTTTGACATAAGTAAGGCGTTTGATAGGGTGTGGCACAGGGCTCTTTTGTCCAAATTAGAAGCTGTTGGTATAAGGCATAAGTTACTACACTGGTTCGCCAGTTACTTGTCTCAGAGAAAACAGTTTGTTACAATTACCAATGGTAAATCTACTTTATCAGAATTAAAAGCGGGTGTCCCTCAAGGATCTGTGTTGGGCCCCTTGTTGTTCCTTATATACATCAATGACCTAGTTTTGGATATTGAATCAAACATTCGTCTTTACGCCGACGACACTTCAATATATATTGTTATAGAAGATCCGGTATTATCTGCTGCAACGTTGAACTCCGATCTAAGGAAAATAAAAGCATGGGCCGACAAATGGCTTGTAAAATTCAGCTCAGAAAAATCGAAGTCAATGAACTTTAGTCTGAAACAGAATCCTACTTATAAGCCTGACCTTATGTTCGGCGACAAAGTATTAACGGAAGATGATTCACATAAACACTTGGGGATCTATTTTCAGACAACAGGGTCATGGAAGTCTCATGTGGAAGCGATCTTTAAGAAAGTTAGTCCAATGATTAACTGCTTAAGATCTTTAAAATATCGATTGTCCCGTAAGTCCTTTGAGACAATGTATCGTTCTTTCATTCTACCAATCTTTGATTACGGCGACGTTGTATGGGCCAATTGTACAGAAGAACAGGTTAATCTATTAGAAAACCTTCAATTAGATGCGCTGCGTACAATTTGTGGGGCGGTCCGCGGAACTAGTCACGAGTCGCTCTACACCGAAACTGGTTTTATCACGTTGAGGGAACGAAGGAACCGACATAAACTCAGTTTATTTTATAAAATGATTAATGGCATGTGTCCTCCTTTCCTGGTCTCACTTGTTCCGCAGACAGTGTCGCATAGAACAGAATACCCGCTTCGAAATGCTGCAGATCTTTCTGTTCCTAATTGTCGAACGCAACTTTATTATAAGTCCTTCATTCCCTCCACAACCAGAATGTGAAACGAGCTTGACATTGAAATTAGAACTGCTGACAGCTACAAATTATTCAAAAAGTTTTTGAAATCGAACGACAACAAAATTCCCTGCCAATTCTTTTCTGGGTTGAGGATAGGGCAGATTCTTCATGCACAACTGCGCCTTTCATGTAGCGATTTGAATGCGCATACATTTAATAGATTCATACAAGACTCGCCTGTGTGTAACTGCGGTTACCCTTATGAAGACAACGAGCATTTTCTTTTGCACTGTCCAAATTATAACATAAAAAGACAGACTATGTTCTTGGAACTAGCACAATATCCTGGACTTACATACAAATCGCTCTTATTTGGTAATCCAGATCTTAACGACGAATCTAATGTAGAGAAAGCGAACAGCGTACAAAAATTCTGTATAGAATCTGAAAGATTTAGAAAATTTGATTAAAGATCAATGTCAATGTTTGCCAATCACTCATGATTTGTCAGTAATGAGTATTTTTGTATTACTTCAGAGAGAAGATGTATGCATGAATTTTAAAATTATAATCCAGTGCAAATGTTTTTCTAGAAACTAACCGTCTAACGGAATTGTTATCAAGAGCTGCGTATTTATTTATATATTTATATATTCCTTTCTTTATTGCCACAACTGTTGTTTTAGTTCCATTTACCATCCGTCATCTTGTTTGTATTTATATGTAAATTCATCCATTGTCATCTGGAGAGGTGTTAATATAGGCTTGTCCTGTTCACCAATCCATTACTGAAATAAAATATTGTTTAAACCAATGAGCTCGAATCATCCCGGCTTCGCACGAAGTGGAATGTTTTTTAATTAATCACAGTACAACGCTTTCGCTTGAGAACTTCATTACCAGTTTGACTGCTTGCATGGATAAGGTAATCAACTTGTCATCTCTCTGGTAGTTAACTTTATTCATCGCAACCTAAGAGAAAGTATTTGATGAACGATGTATCTTATTGAATTGTGTGAAAATGTGATTTATATCGTTGTTTTGTTTTCACCAATCCTGTACACATCTACCCATCAAAGAGTAAAACTGTGCAATAAAGGTTCTATTCTTTTCTATGGTAACGTCATAACTTCTGGAGATACCGCCCATGACGTTAAGTTGAGATTGACGTCACTGGAAGAGTCTTGCTGAGTGCCTGGAGTTGTGTATTTTCGCCGATAATCATTAAATGTTTGGGAATACACATGGGTACCATGAACACGGTTTCGCCAAGGAGGCTCGCCAGACACTCTTCCCACGGTGGTTGTACAGAAGAAGGAAGGTGGTTGAATTACAGAGTAAGGTGATGAGGCCTGGTGATTGGTCTGTTAATGTGTGTTAATTGTACACGGTCTATGTGTTAGGAAATTAACCATCATAGATTATGCGGTCTAATAGGTGGCTCACGGAGACCAATGTTACCTGAGTGGGAAAACATAATTTGCCGCATTGGGAAATTATGCTGCGCCATATTTTGGATGAAAAATGGATGGCGCTATGGCGTGTTGGTGACAGGTCTGATGGACTATTCGGAGTCAGAGATGACTCGTGGTGGCATTTTTTTGATAGCGTGGGGTTTGGATTTACTTCCCTGGGACAACAGGAATGACCATCAGTGAAAACGTTTTTTGTAGACGAGGCAAGTGCTTATTGTCTGCTCCTGGTTCGGGTTTATTCCCGAATGTTAATACCAACGGAAGCTATTGTGTGTAAAGTGTCTCTCCAGTAACGTTCTAGCTTGTCACGAAGGAATGCTTTGCAAGAGTTCGACAAGGCTCCGAATTATCACTGGAGTTTCAAAGAAGAAACAAGTGCAGATGATTTGCATTTTCATTACATTATCCATCCATCAAGTATGTGTACCTTGTACCTTGTATTAAGCACATTCATGAAAGTCTAATTCATGACAAATTACCTCTTATGTGGATCAAATGATGTTTCATATTGAGAATTTTACAACGTTTACTGATAGGATTCCTGTCAAAATCCTCTCATTCAGAAAGTACAAGCTAATACGATTTCCCACATCTTAATTTTGTTCATGAACTTCCTGCAAATCGCGGAAACTCGCTCATTTACAAAATGCTAACAGAAGAAACGAAATTAACCACGACTTGGAAAATGATACTTGCGAAGAATAGTAACCTTATATGTGTTGTAATGGAAGGACTTTCAATTCAGAATAACTTGGTAGCTAGTAAATAATAATATTATTTGTGAAGATCTCACAGTGAAACATCCTCGTATCGACTGTATGGATTTTAAGATTGTAAGAGATTCTTTTTATCGAGCGAGGTACTTTAGATCTTTTCAGTCGACTGAAAGAAGACTGTATCTTCGGTTATTCGAGAGAAATCTACTTTCAATCCGGATTTATTCCTGGTGATTGCACTGTATACCAATTAATTGATATTTACGACTTTCTTGGCAAAGCAATGGACAATCGAAAAGATGTTCGAGCGGTATTTTTTGACATAAGTAAGGCGTTTGATAGGGTGTGACACAGGGCTCTTTTGTCCAAATTAGAAGCTGTTGGTATAAGGCATAAGTTACTACACTGGTTCGCCAGTTACTTGTCTCAGAGAAAACAGTTTGTTACAATTACCAATGGTAAATCTACTTTATCAGAATTAAAAGGGGGTGTCCCTCAAGGATCTGTGTTGGGCCCCTTGTTGTTCCTTATATACATCAATGGCCTAGTTTTGGATATTGAATCAAACATTCGTCTTTACGCCGACGACACTTCAATATATATTGTTATAGAAGATCCGGTATTATCTGCTGCAACGTTGAACTCCGATCTAAGGAAAATAAAAGCATGGGCCGACAAATGGCTTGTAAAATTCAGCCCAGAAAAATCGAAGTCAATGAACTTTAGTCTGAAACAGAATCCTACTTATAAGCCTGACCTTATGTTCGGCGACAAAGTATTAACGGAAGATGATTCACATAAACACTTGGGGATCTATTTTCAGACAACAGGGTCATGGAAGTCTCATGTGGAAGCGATCTTTAAGAAGGTTAGTCCAATGATTAACTGCTTAAGATCTTTAAAATATCGATTGTCCCGTAAGTCCTTTGAGACAATGTATCGTTCTTTCATTCTACCAATCTTTGATTACGGCGACGTTGTATGGGCCAATTGTACAGAAGAACAGGTTAATCTATTAGAAAACCTTCAATTAGATGCGCTGCGTACAATTTGTGGGGCGGTCCGCGGAACTAGTCACGAGTCGCTCTACACCGAAACTGGTTTTATCACGTTGAGGGAACGAAGGAACCGACATAAACTCAGTTTATTTTATAAAATGATTAATGGCATGTGTCCTCCTTTCCTGGTCTCACTTGTTCCACAGACAGTGTCGCACAGAACAGAATACCCGCTTCGAAATGCTGCAGATCTTTCTGTTCCTAATTGTCGAACGCAACTTTATTATAAGTCCTTCATTCCCTCCACAACCAGAATGTGGAACGAGCTTGACATTGAAATTAGAACTGCTGACAGCTACAAATTATTCAAAAAGTTTTTGAAATCGAACGACAACAAAATTCCCTGCCAATTCTTTTCTGGGTTGAGGATAGGGCAGATTCTTCATGCACAACTGCGCCTTTCATGTAGCGATTTGAATGCACATAAATTTAATAGATTCATACAAGACTCGCCTGTGTGTAACTGCGGTTACCCTTATGAAGACAACGAGCATTTTCTTTTGCACTGTCCAAATTATAACATAAAAAGACAGACTATGTTCTTGGAACTAGCACAATATCCTGGACCTACATACAAATCGCTCTTATTTGGTAATCCAGATCTTAATGACGAATCTAATGTAGAGATAGCGAACAGCGTACAAAAATTCTGTATAGAATCTGAAAGATTTAGAAAATTTGATTAAAGATCAATGTCAATGTTTGCCAATCACTCATGATTTGTCAGTAATGAGTATTTTTGTATTACTTCAGAGAGAAGATGTATGCATGAATTTTAAAATTATAATCCAGTGCAAATGTTTTTCTAGAAAATAACCGTCTAACGGAATTGTTGTCAAGAGCTGCGTATTTATTTACATATTTATATATTCCTTTCTTTATTGCCACAACTGTTGTTTTAGTTCCATTTACCATCCGTCATCTTGTTTGTATTTATATGTAAATTCATCCATTGTCATCTGGAGAGGTGTTAATATAGGCTTGTCCTGTTCACCAATCCATTACTGAAATAAAATATTGTTTAAACCAATGAGCTCGAATCATCCCGGCTTCGCACGAAGTGGAACGTTTTTTAATTAATCACAGTACAACGCTTTCGCTTGAGAACTTCATTACCAGTTTGACTGCTTGCATGGATAAGGTAATCAACTTGTCATCTCTCTGGTAGTTAACTTTATTCATCGCAACCTAAGAGAAAGTATTTGATGAACGATGTATCTTATTGAATTGTGTGAAAATGTGATTTATATCGTTGTTTTGTTTTCACCAATCCTGTACACATCTACCCATCAAAGAGTAAAACTGTGCAATAAAGGTTCTATTCTTTTCTATGGTAACGTCATAACTTCTGGAGATACCGCCCATGCCGTTAAGTTGAGATTGACGTCACTGGAGGAGTCCTGCTGAGTGCCTGGAGTTGTGTATTTTCGCCGATAATCATTAAATGTTTGGGAATACACATGGGTACCATGAACACGGTTTCGCAAAGGAGGCTCGCCAGACACTCTTCCCACGGTGGTTGTACAGAAGAAGGAAGGTGGTTGAATTACAGAGTAAGGTGATGAGGCCTGGTGATTGGTCTGTTAATGTGTGTTAATTGTACACGGTCTATGTGTTAGGAAATTAACCATCATAGATTATGCGGTCTACTAGGTGGCTCACGGAGACCAATGTTACCTGAGTGGGAAAACATAATTTGCCGTTTTGGGAAATTATGCTGCGCCATATTTTGGATGAAAAATGGATGGCGCTATGGCGTGTTGGTGACAGGTCTGATGGACTATTCGGAGTCAGAGATGACTCGTGGTGGCATTTTTTTGATAGCGTGGGGTTTGGATTTACTTCCCTGGGACAACAGGAATGACCATCAGTGAAAACGTTTTTTGTAGACGAGGCAAGTGCTTATTGTCTGCTCCTGGTTCGGGTTTATTCCCGAATGTTAATACCAACGGAAGCTATTGTGTGTAAAGTGTCTCTCCAGTAACGTTCTAGCTTGTCACGAAGGAATGCTTTGCAAGAGTTCGACAAGGCTCCGAATTATCACTGGAGTTTCAAAGAAGAAACAAGTGCAGATGATTTGCATTTTCATTACATTATCCATCCATCAAGTATGTGTACCTTGTACCTTGTATTAAGCACATTCACGAAAGTCTAATTCATGACAAATTACCTCTTATGTGGATCAAATGATGTTTCATATTGAGAATTTTACAACGTTTACTGATAGGATTCCTGTCAAAATCCTCTCATTCAGAAAGTACAAGCTAATACGATTTCCCACATCTTAATTTTGTTCATGAACTTCCTGCAAATCGCGGAAACTCGCTCATTTACAAAATGCTAACAGAAGAAACGAAATTAACCACGACTTGGAAAATGATACTTGCGAAGAATAGTAACCTTATATGTGTTGTAATGAAAGGACTTTCAATTCAGAATAACTTGGTAGCTAGTAAATAATAATATTATTTGTGAAGATCTCACAGTGAAACATCCTCGTATCGACTGTATGGATTTTAAGATTGTAAGAGATTCTTTTTATCGAGCGAGGTACTTTAGATCTTTTCAGTCGACTGAAAGAAGACTGTATCTTCGGTTATTCGAGAGAAATCTGTTTGTTGTATAAATTTTAATGTCTGTATGTTTTAATGTGTTGGATAACTAACTTAACTTGAATACTTCGAATTTTGTTTGATCGTCGCTATATAACTGAACGCGACATTAAACCTTAATTCTCTCTCTCTTTGATGGGCATGTAGAAGTCAACTTATATCCACAAGAAAAATGTTTGAACAACAAATTATTTATTGCTCTGGAGCTGAAGTTTCATTGTAGCCTTTCAAGGCTAATGCGCAAGAAGAAGAATAATAACGACTACTTTTGTTCGATTGCTCTCATAAGTTTTGTTCTGGGAATCATTGAAATCAATTCCTCATAGATAGATTAAAAATTATTAAATATAACGGCCATTGCTCCACATCGAAAATCGAATGGCACAGAAAGTATTGTTTTATATACAATCTATCATTCCAGTTGGAGTGACAAACGATGAGATTGTTTTCCGACACGTGCGGTTAATACATGTATGTGACCCTTACAATCAAGTGATCGTGTAATGAACATTCCTGCAATTTACTGAAATACGGAGTTGCAGGTTAACATCGACGAAGCATCGGTATATAACAATAGCAACTGAACCGCTAACAGAAGTTGCAAATATAGGAATACATCGAACTAACAGCATTCTAGGGAAGAATGCTTGGTGCACGTCAAACTCGGACGCGCTTGTTTAAAATATTTTGGACACTCACGCACATAGTATACAGATTAATGCCATGGTCAGCTTCGTAGTTTGCCCGTAATACATTGCATGCACCTGATATGTATTCCGTGCAAGTTCATGCAATGAATTTTCCTGCTTCGTTCATCGACCGAACAAATTAACCGCATCACTCGGCATTGGACATTCCTAATTATACGACGAGGTCAATTATTGGTTAACTGCTGTCCATCTTCGTTCTGTCTTCGTATCTGTTTACTACTGATCAGAGGTAATTCCCAGCAGAAATCCCTACACTCCCTGTTTGACCTGTCCAATCTTGATGGTGCTATCTTCTTCGAATAATCTGTATTGTGATCCGAAGGCTAAACAAATTTATTTCGTCCGTTGGGGCGAGGAGTCGCTCATTTTCAGAGGCTCACCTTAAACAACTGTAAGTGAACGGATGTGAAAATCCAATTAATAGTCTAATAATAGACCCGAGAGCAGGTGGTAAACTTTAAGGCAACAAATTAAGGGAATAATTTATCTTTTTCCATTTCCTGGAAGCTAATATTGTTCATTTTCTTCTCAAATGTTAGAGCGATACGCACTATCACCGAGAGTCTTGACTACCAATAGTAAAACCTGAAAAATTAAATGAGGAAGATACCAACAAGACACCTCGATCGCTCTACTTGCTCACCGGTATCATGATCACTATCGCTTGGCCTTATGCGGACACATTGACATTTATACATCAATCCGATTTCTCTCAAATAACCTGAAATCGAATCTTCCTTTACCCGAAAAAGGATCTTCTAAAGTAGTTGCTCCATAAAAAGAATCTCTTGCAACCTTAAAATATATATATTCGATCAGAATATGTTTCACTGTGAGATCTTCGTGGCATGGAATAGACCTTGGAGCGGGTTCTTCTTTTTTTTTAGTAAATGTTGATCGCGTATGGCCGATTCTACACCGCCTGATCATGGCTTGATCAGAACGTTTCTGGCTGCTCAGATGATTATAGCATACAGATTTTTCTATGAAGTGAAGTTTGAAGTCATGAAGTTTGTTATTATGCTCAGCACCCCATAAAGATTGAAACAGTTTTCTCGCATAAGCAGAGATACAGGTCTGAAATCGCGAAAAAGGATTCCTCATTATTTAAGGCTACCTTAGCCATTTCGTCAGTCTCAGTCTACTACATACAAGGGATATCAGTCATGGGAAGTTTATTTGTATACGATATTTTCCTGTTTATAGAGTTGCTTGAAGTTATCATTAAAAATATCTATGTGGAATTTGGCAACACAATATATCAACAGCATATTCCAATGAGTACTAATTGTGCACCTCTGTCGGCTGACCTATATATGTTCTCTCATGAATATGACTATATGCAGGCGCTTTCAAAATTCGATAAATTCAAAGCCGTTTCCTTCTCATTCACCAAACGCTATATAGACGATCTTCTCCCTGTGGGTACAACAGGTACAACCTGAGATACAACACATATCACGAATTGCTAGATTCTTGGTATGTGCTTTAGAATAGGTTAACCAGAGGACTATTCTGTGAAGTCATGTGACGCAGTCAGTATGTCGGCACCTCTTCCCACTTCCCTTATATGTGTTGTAATCGCTATATAAATGACGCAGTGAATGGTATTTATCCATCTTCACTGGATTGACTACGGATTGACCTATATCTCTATAAAGAAGAAGCGGATCTTCTCTATCGACGATGTTATGACAAAAGAGATGAATACAATTTCAACATCATAGAATATCCCTTTCTGGACAGCAATATAAATATCTCGCCTAGTAGCATTCTATAGATCCTGTGTTACATGTGACAATTTTAATCAACGCCACAAAACATTATTGCAGAAACAGAGCTATACCACCAAGCGCCTCCACTCAAACGTTTCTCAAATTTGGCGATACATATCGCATACTAATAGCAAAATACGAGCGTAATCTGAAAAATTTATGGCGTTACGTTTCGTTACGTGTGTGTAATTCCGATTAACCCGAGGCCAGGCCGAGAATGGATTGAGAATACTGATCAGCGATACGGATCTGATATTTTTGGAACATCATGATGTCTTGCCGGCATCATTGAAAACCGTTGATCGCTTTTCTCTTGCAGTAAACTAGCCTAAGTTTATGTATACTATGATTATGTTTTTGAATTTGGTGCTAATGCTGTTATATAGAATATGGAATAGGTCTTTGGATTATGCAAGCGGATATTCTTTAATGGAAGAAGGCTGAATAATAAATGCCGGACTAGAAGCTTGTAATTGGAACTTTGACCATTAATTATCTGGATCACTTTCCAAACTTTTGTTGCTTTCGTTTGTTCTGTTTATGGTTCTACAGGCGTTAGCTTTAGTAACTCTGAGATCTTTCAAATCATTAGAATTAGGATGTCGACGGAAACACCGTTTACCTCTTTGTGAATATTTGCAACTTCTGAGACTGTGGGTATGGATTGGATAGCTATTTAAATCACCATATCCGAGAATAACTATAGGATCTGGAACATTAGCGAAAGAGATGGTTTGTAGTTTTTGTGGACAAAGTTTGCAAAAGCTAGTCTGTTTAATTATACCTTGTTGAACTCCATGAGGTCAAAAAAACTGTAGGCTATACTCATCTGAACAGCCAGAAACGTTTCGATCAAACCATGATCAGGCGATGTAGAATCGACCATACACGATTAACTCACGAACATTCATTTTTAAAAAAGAGCCAGTCCGAAGATGTATTCCATGCCATAAAGATCTCACTATGAAACATATTCTTATCGAATGCATAGATTTTAAGATTGTAAGAAAGAGATGCCTTTTATCGAGCGACGACTTAGGAAGATCTTTTCAGTCGGGTGAGAGAGGATTGTATCTTGGGTTATTTGAGAGAAACCGGTTTGTTGCATAAGTTTTAGTGCGTGTGTTTTTAATGCGTTGGATTACTAAGTTATTGGCTTGAGTACTTGGAATTTAGATTGATCGTCGCTATATAGCTGAAATATTGCTGAACGCGACATCTCCCTGCAATAGTTTATAGGGCTGTAACTAAGCCAAATCAACTGTGTAAAACTCCCGTTCTAATCAGTTGAAGATCTGCGTGTAGCTCAGTTATGTTCTTCCAATTACAAGCGTCTAGTCCGTCATTCATAATTCAGCCGTCGTCCATTCCCAGAAGGCGTGGGAATGATAAGGTGTGTATTGGTGAAATTCACATTTATCTCTATCTGCTTTCTTGAGAAATGTCTCGTTGAGACAAAAAGCTGCCGGTTCATAATCTTTAGCTAAGACTTGAAGTTCATTTAAATTTTGCCAAATTTCTCTGCAATTCCACTGAATAAGAATCGGTGACGGAGCCTTCTTCAATCTATGTTAAGAAACGAAAAAGGAATGTACAGATTAGGAAGTATAATGCCAGCTTTTGTGAATTTTGCAGATTTAGTTTGATAATCCGCGATTGAAATTTCCGTGCTTTTCGTTGATATTTCCCCTATAGTTTTTTACCATTCTGTCCATAAGCTTTTAAATCTCAACTCTGCATTAACTTGTCTTTCGACCGCTGTTTCCAGGAAGTTGAATTCTTGTCCAACAAGAGTGGTCGTTCATCATTAGAAGATTATTTGCCCGTGGTCAGAGTCCACATTATCAGGCGGCGTGTAGTTCAAATCATCACCACAACTCATAGGTGTATCTCTGTCGAGCACTGCGTTATTTTCAACTTCGACACGTTTTTGAGGTTGACCGTTAGGGGTTGAATTTTCCGCAAGCGATAACTTCCAAACACTTTGTAGGATTTTTTCCGAAATTCGGCATACACATTACTTGCGACAAGACGCCAGTTGGTATTGCATTTCAGCAACATCCGCCTGAAGCTGGCGCCACTGGGTCAAAATTGATCTTGCTTCTTTGTGTCCGTGACATTAAAATTGTTCGCAAGCGATAACGTCCAAACGCTTTGTCGGATTCTCTCAAAATTCAGCATATACATTCCTTGCGACAAGACACCGGTTGCTATTGTATTTCAGCAACATCTGCCTGAAGGTGGCGACACTGAGTTTCGCTTCTTCGTGTCCATTCCAGTTTAAATGGGTCTTGCTCTCTTTGTGTCGGTGGATGTCTGTTCAAATTCTTCACAGGTAATAACTTCCAAAAGCTTTGTCGGATTCCTTCTAAATTTAGCATATACATTCCTTGTGACCAGACATGGGTTGGTATTATGTTCCAATCTTCTGTGCATCTCCGTGGTTTCCATTCAAATTCTTCACAAGCGATAACTTCCAAATGCTTTGTCTAATTAGGCATCCCTAGGACCATGCATATATGGGGAAGTGGCTGTCTCTGTTTGGATACCTATTCCATATTTTCATTTGCATAGATAGCACATCAGTGGTTGGTTCACAATTATAACTGCCTAAATAGTCTGAAGCAATTTGCATCTAAAGTACATTCAGTTCCTGGTAAAAGTTGCATATAACAGATAACACTGACATAGATACATTAATTCAAGAACATCTCGGTGCCAAATCTAGGTAGAAGGTACAGGTAACAAGACCATGTGGGAGTTTTTTTTCTTGTGCTGATCCACCTATAGGTGCCGTCACCTGGGACCAAAGTTAAAATTTAATTTAATTTAATTTAATTTTCAGACAATAATTGAATATATGTTATTGAGCCCTTAGCTTTAACTGTGGAAAGTTTAATACAGGGATCTAAATGATATCTGTGGACGACCGTGTCCCTGTTCGTGTCCAAGATAGTTGATTTGGACTTGGAAAAATTTTCCTGTTCACAGCTTCTCGGCCCCATGTTATGTCTCCTGAACTAATCCCGCCCGCCCCCCACCCTCCCCATATTCCGAAAGTTTGTATAGTGCTACACTTATTCAACCTATGCACTACCCTCGGGAGGATTTTCCCACTCCTGGAGCATCAAATGTTACACAGCTTCTCAATCTCATGTGATACTAACCTAAGGTATGAGATGCAGTGTACATTATTTATACACACAAACATGCCGAATTACAACACATATAATGGAAGTGGGAAGAGGTGCCGACATACTGACAGAGCCACCTGACTTCACAGAATAGTCTTCCGGTTAACCTATTCTAAAGGACATACCAAGAGTCTAACGATTAATGATATGTGTTGTATCTCAGGTACGCTTTTATTGTACCTGTTCATGTGGCAACTTGAATGACATGACTGCACGGCCCCTAGGATCGGCATACTGACCTACAATATATTCCTTTATAGTAATTACTAATAGGTTGATGACATAATCTAAGAAGTACAATATGAAATAACCGGCGGTGGTTCCCGAAGTGCTGAACCGCTGTTAGGGTTGAATTTCATGTCGCTGTAAATGAAGGACACTATTTTCTTAAATTTTGCTGTCCAGTCCTTCTATACCACATCATATTATTTACCCTAAAGCTTTTACAGGAACCATATTTTATTTCAGAAGTATAATATGAAATAACGGGCGGGGGAATCTCCGCAGTATCGAACCCCTGGTTTTTGAAAACCCGTTCCTTCTCATTCACCAAACGCTGTATAGACGATCTTCTCGCTGTGGATAATCGATATATAAATGACGCAGTGAAGGATATATATCCACCTTCACTGGATTTGAAGAAACCTACAGATAGCCCTACAGGCACATCATATTTAGATCTATATCTCTAAATGAAGCGGGCTTTCTCTCTCGTCGACTTTATGATGTGATGTGATGATTTTAATCAACGACACAAAACATTGTTGCAGAAACTTATAAAACAGGGCTATTCCACCAAGCGCCTCCACTCAAAGTTTCTCAAATTTGGCGATACATAACGCATGCTGAAAGCAAAATACGAACGAAGCGTGCAAGATCTATGGCGCTACGCTTCGTAACTTGTGTCTAATTCCGCTTAACCCATGTACTTCAAGATCCTCATGGTACTCATATGAACAGTCACAATCAAAGCGTGAGTGAGATACATCATTCTTTAGATGACTACTTTACAACGAATATTATGCATTAAGAGTACTGATCAGCGATACGGATTTGATATTTTTGGAACATCATGATGTCTTGTCGGCATCATTGAAAACTGTTGACCACTTCTCTCTTGCAGGAAACAAGCCTATGTTTATGTATACTATGATTGTCTTTTTGAATTTGATGCTAATACTGTTATATGGAATATGGAATAGGTCTTTGGATTATGGACGCAGATATTCTCTAATGGACGACGGCTGGATTATGAATGATGGACTAGACGTTTGTAATTATGACAAAAGACATGATTATAATTTCGACATCGTAAACTATCTGGATAGTAATATTCCAGTGGGACCTGCATAGGGCGTATACATATCTCGCCATTTGCTAGATCCTGTGTTAAATGTGACGACTTTAATCAACGTCACAAAACATTGTCGCAGAAACTTATAAAACAGGGCTATTCCAACAAGCGCCTCCACTCAAAGTTTCTCAAAGTTTGTCGATATATATCGCATGCTGATAGCAAAATACGAGCGTAGCGTGCAAGATCTGTGGCGTTACGTTTCGCGTCTAATTTGTGTCTAATTTCGCTTGACCCGGGGCTAGAGGCCGTATGAACCCTTGTACTTCAAGATCCTCATGGTGTTCATATGAACAATCACAATCAAAGCGTGACTGAGATACGTCATTCTCTAGATGACTTTACAACGATTATTATGGATTATGAATACTGATCAGCGATACGAATTTGATGTTTTTGGAACATCATGATGTCTTGTCGGCATCATTGAAAACTGTTGCAAGAAACTAGCCTATGTTTATGTATACCATGATTGTCCTTTGAATTTGGTGCTAATACTGTTATATGGAATATGAAATTGGACGCGGATATTCTTTAACGGACGACGGCTGAATTATGAATGACGGACTAGACGCTTGTAATTGAGGAAATTTCCTTCAATTTTGCTATCAAATAATTGTATTCCACATCATATGATTGACCCTAAAGCTTTTGCGCGAACCATATTTTATTTCAGAAGTATAATATGAAATACCGAACCCCTGTTTTTTTTTTTAATTTCGTGTCATCTTAAAAGAAGGAGAACTTTTCCTTCAATTTTGCTATCAAATAATTGTATTCCACATCATATGATTTACTCTAAAGCTTTTGCACGAACCATTTGTGCCCACACATGTAACTTACTATATTAATTACAACTGAGTTTCTACACTTTGGGTGCACCCTGTGCGTATGATCAATTTTCTGGATTGAATTCAACCTTGTGTTTCTTCAGACTGACAGATGATGGTACGCAGCTGTCAGTGTGGTTGTTTCATGTACAGGGAAGTTTCTATGGCTTTCATATCAGCCCACCTACCACTACCTCAAGGAGAGCATGTCCCACCCCCAGGGCGCCGAGCCGCACCCTCTTATCTCCCAAACAGCCTTAGCTCGATCCTCATATATTGTGTTTGAGCATATATATCTCCAATATATCTTGGCAGAAAGTTGAAATTTGTGTGTAGTCTGCAACATTGGTATAATTCTGCCACCCCTCAATGAATTGCAACCCCAAAAGGTTTCAATTTATCAGCCATAGACCCATGTTTTTGGTAAGTGGGTCCCTTGGCTATTGATCTAGCTTGAAATTGTTTTTCGTGCCAATCCGCCTCTGGGTGGCGCTACCAGGGGGCCAAGTTAAAATTGCATCACCAGACAATAACTTTTGAAAACCTTAAGGATTCTTTCCAAATTTGGTGTGGGTACATTGCCTCAAGATCTGGCTTGAGAATGTTTTACGTGTTGGGGGGCACCACCTGAAAGCTAAGTTAAGTGTTTCCAGAAAATAACTTTTGAAAACCTGGACCGATTCATTCCAAATTTGGTGTGTAGGTACCTCGCCTCAATTTCTCGTTTGGCATTGTTTTTCATGCCGATCCACATATTGGCGGCATCACTTGGCGGCAAATTTAAAATTATATTTCCGGACAATAACTTTTCAAAAGTTATTTCCAAGTTTGTATATGAATACATGTAACTTATTTGAAGGTTTCTCTTGGAATTGTTTTCTTGTCGATCTGCTCATAGATGGTGCCACCTGTAGGCCAAGTTAACATTTTCTATTCTCAATATCAAGAGATCTTGTCTCAAGATCTCGGTTGGCCATGGTAAAATTGGATTTCTGGACAGTAACTGTTGGACCTGAACGGATTCTTTTAAATTTTGTATGTGGATACCTTCTCTCAAGGTATCTTATGGGCCCTGTTAATGATGATTTACCTAAGTTTTACGTTTTACGAATGTTTCCTTCACTAAAGATGCAAAAGAGATACCTCCTCGATCGTATTCGATCGACTGTATCCAGTTTCTTCAATATTTGGCATACGGATTCCTTGTGACAAGATGTTGATTGGTATTGCGTTTCAGAAAGATCTGCCTGTAGTCGGCGCCACCAGGATTGTTTCTGTTCTTTGGTGCTGCAAGCGATAACTTTGAAACGCTTTGAAATGTCGCTCGAAATTTGGTATCCGGGCAATAACTCCAGAACTGCTCATCGAATTCTTCTCAAATTAGGCATGCATATACATTTTTCCTTGCCGTGAGATGTTGCTTGGGAATGCGTTATCCATCTCTGTTTAGAAGGTGATGCCACGTGATGACAAAATCTGAAATTTGTTTTTGGCCAATAACTTGAGAACTGCATGCTCATCGGATTCTTCTCAAATTTAGCATGCATGTACCATGCCAGGAGATGTTGCATGAGATTGCGTTTCGCCCACTTGTACTTAGAGGTGGCGCCACCTGGTGTTAAAATCAAAATTTGTTTTCCGTCATTAACTTAAGAAATGCTCATCGGAATCTCCTCAAATTCAGCATGCATGTATAATGTCAGGAGATGTTGCGTGGAATTGCCTTTCGCTCACTTGTACTTAGAGGTGGCGCCACCGTGTGGCGAAATACCAAAAGACGTTTGTAATTGAGAACCGCTCGTCAGATTCTTCTTAAATTTGTTATGAATATACCATGACATATGATGTCGCTTGGGATTGCGTTTCGCCCACTTGCGCCTACGCGTAGCACCACCATGTGTAAAAATCTAAATTTGATATCGCTCATCGGATTCAGATAAGATTCAGATTCAGACAATTTGGAATGCTGATACCATGCCAAGATATGTCCCTTGGTATTGTATTTCGCCTGCAAATTTCGCCAAATTGAGAACATTTGAGTGGAGGCGCTTGGTGGTATCGCCCTGTTTTATAACCTTCTGCAACAATGTTTTGTGACGTTGATTAAAATCGTCACATTTAACACAGGATCTAGCAAATACTGCTAGGCGAGATATGCATACGCCATATGCAGGCCCCACTGGAATATTACTGTCCAGAGAGGGATAGTTTAAGATGTCGAAATTGTAATCATCTATTTTGTCATAAAGTCGACGAGAGAGAATGCCCGCTTTATTTTTTATAGAGATCTAGATCTAAATTTGATGTGCCTATAGGGCTATCTGTAGTTTCTCTCAAATCCAGTGAAGGTGTTTATATAGCGATTATCCACAGCGATTAGATCGTCTATATAGCGTTTGGTGAAGAACTACACTATATGTAGATGACATCAGTACATGTTTAAAACAAATCTCTACAACATGGTATATGTACACGAGATATCTATAGCATGGTACATGTACACGATATATCTATAACATTGTACATGTACGCGGATGGGCCTGCTCGCGTACAAGTACCATGTTATAGATATACCGTGAACATGTACCATGTTGTCGATATCTCGGTGGCATGTTTGTCCGACCGGGCCTGCCAGTGTACACTATACTAATACATCTATCTAGGCTACACTGAATTGAATGTATTTACACGAGTGAACCAAGAGATCCAAGGAACAAAATACATAGATATTTACACGAATAAGCCACCAACACCTTGTAGACCGAATACAGTAAAATTTATAGAGAATAACACAAAACACAGATAGATAAAAGACAGCCCGCCAATCTGCCAACTTAGAATGACTGGGCAAGCAAGGTAGCGACGCCCGCTATCTTACCTGACTGAACAGACCAAGACAAAAACTGAAATTAATTCGTCAGATTTTCGCTGTTTGCGACGAAGTGTATGATGTACAGTTGCCAAAAACGTTCTCGAAATATATTACACAAGAAATCTGAAATAACACCAGATTTAAACCACAGAAATACTCAAACTGATCAGCGCTTCTTCACTTCAGGAAACAACCGAGCGGGTAAGATGAATAGTGTCGAATGGGTAAGGTTATTAGTGTCGCGCAGGTTGGGCACACCGGTTCTCGTCAGATCACCGAAGTTAAGCAACGTTGAGCTCGGTCAATACTTGGGTTGGTGACCGGCTGCTGGGCTGATAAGTGTCCAGGATAATAGGAACTGTGGACACCGGTGTTCTGGCTCATGTAGGCACCGTCGTGATCTGATTAAAAAAAAAGGTTGAACACGACGTTAAATCCTACTCACTCACTACTAGTGTCGTATGGGTAAGCTTGGTAGTGCCGTGTATGTAAGGTTAATGGTATGGTGTGGGTAAGGTTAATCAAACCAGAAGTAGATATTACATTGTCGAAATATAAAAAGGCAGACACGAGCCAGCTCATGTATACACAAGAATTTGATCTACTAATAGAGAAATACAGATCGCACCAGGCTATTTATACAGATGGTTCTAAAGATGGTGAGAGAGTGCCATGTGCTACTACCTTTAGTTCCAAAACTAAAACCTATCTACTACCAGGTAAAAGTTCGATATTCACTGCAGACGCAAAAGCTCTATTGTTGGCTTTAGAAGGTATTGGGTCCACTATAACGAAGAAATATGTCATATTCTCAGATTCATTATCATGCCTTCAAGCGATTGAAAGTGGAAATTCAACTCATCCCACCATCTTGAATATTCTACAATTATATGACTCTAAATGTGATCAACAGATTGATATTGTGTTTTGCTGGGTACGCTGTCACGTCGACATCAAAGTTAACGGTGAAACTGATAATATGGCTAAGACAGCCCTAGATGATGAGGTTGATCCCGTTGGAATCACATACAGTGATTTCAGACCATCTATCTGTGCTTAGGTGAGAAAGTTATTTCAATCTTTGTGGGATGCTATGGATAATAATACGAGTCCTAAAAACTGTAGGCTATACTCATCTGAATAGCCCAAAACGTTTCGCTCAAGCCACGATTAGACGATGTAAAATCGGTCTCAAGCCACGATTAGACGATGTAAAATCGGTCATACGAGCATTTGCTGAAAAAAAAACTGTTCCATGGTGTATTCCATGCCACGAAGATCTCACGGTGAAACATATTCTTATCGACTGTAAAGATTTTAGGATTGGAAGAGATAACCTTTATCGAGCAGCTACTCTGGAAGATCTTTAGTCGAGTAAAAGAAGATTGTATTTTATATTATTTGAGAGAGATCGAATGTTGTATACTTTTTAATGTTAATACATGTTTTCCATGCCTTAGTTTACGGAGTTATTAACTGGGATATTTTCTGTCTGCAATCTAGGACGAAGTCAGGAGATGAAAATGCTATATTTAATTGTTCCTTGCTGATAGCGTGCCCCGGATAGATAGGTTACTTGGGAAGATATATTGACTTTTCTTCTCTAATTCACTGAAAAGATTTGCTCGGAGTATCATCAAGCCAAACAGTCGATATCATTCTGAAATGTCATTTCTAATTTGTTATTATCAGGCAATATGTTCTCAATGAAATACCTCAATAATACGTTCTGCTATTGAAAAGAATCTGGCTATAGCAAATTGTCTTCCGCGATAGTATTTATAGTTTCCACATAGAGGCAAATCAACTCTCACATGTGGCCATACACGTGTCTACCTTGTCGTATTAATGTCACAATAGGTCAGCCATCAATCCGAGATGAATATACAAAAATAATCTCTGAATTCCAGGAAAACAGGTCGTTAGCAAATGTTGTTATGGGGATGAGGATATGGCACAGATACACGATAAGGACGAGTTTCGGCTAAGATGGTGAAGATAACGCAGATGACCTAATGTAATGGGTTTCTAGAGACGTGACGGATGGCTTCGCATCGCAAAATAGACAAGAGAAGACAGGAAACAAATGGATAATGTACCTAAATATGGCCGAACGCCACTTCGTCTGCCAGTTGGAATATGACAGTGCTTGCGAAAAAAAGGAACACGGAATATTAAAGGAGAATTTGCGTAGCAATGGATGGGAGACCCCCGGTGCGGCTGGTGTTCTGCCAAAAATAATTTTGTGAGCATAAATAAATTAATTTTGGAACGGT
The DNA here is from genome assembly GCA_036873755.1 of Hanleya hanleyi. Lineage (NCBI taxonomy): Eukaryota > Metazoa > Mollusca > Polyplacophora > Lepidopleurida > Hanleyidae > Hanleya > Hanleya hanleyi. The sequence goes on along the minus strand of JAVTVY010030831.1, from coordinate 35,681 downwards.
GCAATCCATGGTCAGTGGTCGACTATAACTTTGGCTAACATATGTAAGGTGGAAGCATAAACTATTTTATCCTTCTGCAGCTCATAGTAGCGGGCGATGATTGCATGCACTAAGCATGGCGACCTGTTTGATCCAGTTTTCATTAAAGGTATATTGTTTCAATGTTTTATTCGGATTATTTTGATGTTTATTCTCGTCTTGTGGAGTAAGGAGCTGATATCAATGGGAAAATTTGCTACAGTTACAAGCGTCTAATCCGTCATCCATAATTCAGCCGTCATTCATAATTACCAGTATACGAGTTGTCAGAGCATTTCCATCATAGCTCTCTAGATTTGTATCTAATACCGCTTATGCCGGTGCTAGGGGCCGTGTGGTCATATCATCCAAGTTGCCACATGAACAGGTACAATAAAAGCGTACCTGAGATACAACACATATCACGAATCGTTAGATTCTTGGTATGTGCTTTAGAATAAGTTAACCAGAAGACTATTCTGTGAAGTCATGTGACGCAGTCAGTATGTCGGCACCTCTTCCCACTTCCCTTATATGTGTTGTAATTTTTCCTGTATATGGCGAGATTCTGCTGGTGGACGTTTCGTCCCCGAGGCCCGCCCCCTGTACAGACCTTTTGGTCTTTGATATATGTTGGCATTTGTGGGAAGTTGATGCTGGGTCGACATCGGGCCTTACAGACTAGTCTTTTGTGTTAAATGCCGTCATTTACATCTGACGACGATACAGCTCACCAATCTCCAATGTACGAGTTGTCACAGCGAAACAGCTCACCAATTACCAGTATACGAGTTGTCAGAGCATTTCCATCATAGCTCTCTAGATTTGTATCTAATACCGCTTATGCCGGTGCTAGGGCCGTGTGGTCATATCATCCAAGTTGCCACATGAACAGGTACAATAAAAGCGTACCTGAGATACAACACATATCACGAATCGTTAGATTCTTGGTATGTGCTTTAGAATAGGTTAACCAGAAGACTATTCTGTGAAGTCATGTGACGCAGTCAGTATGTCGGCACCTCTTCCCACTTCCCTTATATGTGTTGTAATTTTTTTCCTGTATATGGCGAGATTCTGCTGGTGGACGTTTCGTCCCCGAGGCCCGCCCCCTGTACAGACCTTTTGGTCTTTGATATATGTTGGCACTTGTGGGAAGTTGATGCTGGGTCGACATCGGGCCTTACAGACTAGTCTTTTGTGTTAAATGCCGTCATTTACATCTGACGACGATACAGCTCACCAATCTCCAATGTACGAGTTGTCACAGCGAAACAGCTCACCAATTACCAGTATACGAGTTGTCAGAGCATTTCCATCATAGCTCTCTAGATTTGTATCTAATACCGCTTATGCCGGTGCTAGGGGCCGTGTGGTCATATCATCCAAGTTGCCACATGAACAGGTACAATAAAAGCGTACCTGAGATACAACACATATCACGAATCGTTAGATTCTTGGTATGTGCTTTAGAATAGGTTAACTAGAGGACTATTCTGTGAAGTCATGTGACGCAGTCAGTATGTCGGCCCCTCTTCCCACTTCCCTTATATGAGTTGTAATTTTTTTCCTGTATATGGCGAAATTCTGCTGGTGGACGTTTCGTCCCCGAGGCCCGCCCCCTGTACAGACCTTTTGGTCTTTGATATATGTTGGCACTTGTGGGAAGTTGATGCTGGGTCGACATCGGGCCTTACAGACTAGTCTTTTGTGTTAAATGCCGTCATTTACATCTGACGACGATACAGCTCACCAATCTCCAATGTACGAGTTGTCACAGCGAAACAGCTCACCAATTACCAGTATACGAGTTGTCAGAGCATTTCCATCATAGCTCTCTAGATTTGTATCTAATACCGCTTATGCCGGTGCTAGGGGCCGTGTGGTCATATCATCCAAGTTGCCACATGAACAGGTACAATAAAAGCGTACCTGAGATACAACACATATCACGAATCGTTAGATTCTTGGTATGTGCTTTAGAATAGGTTAACCAGAAGACTATTCTGTGAAGTCATGTGACGCAGTCAGTATGTCGGCACCTCTTCCCACTTCCCTTATATGTGTTGTAATTTTTACCTGTATATGGCGAGATTCTGCTGGTGGACGTTTCGTCCCCGAGGCCCGCCCCCTGTACAGACCTTTTGGTCTTTGATATATGTTGGCATTTGTGGGAAGTTGATGCTGGGTCGACATCGGGCGTTACAGACTAGTCTTTTTGTGTTAAATGCCGTCATTTACATCTGACGACGATACAGCTCACCAATCTCCAATGTACGAGTTGTCACAGCGAAACAGCTCACCAATTACCAGTATACGAGTTGTCAGAGCATTTCCATCATAGCTCTCTAGATTTGTATCTAATACCGCTTATGCCGGTGCTAGGGGCCGTGTGGTCATATCATCCAAGTTGCCACATGAACAGGTACAATAAAAGCGTACCTGAGATACAACACATATCACGAATCGTTAGATTCTTGGTATGTGCTTTAGAATAGGTTAACCAGAAGACTATTCTGTGAAGTCATGTGACGCAGTCAGTATGTCGGCACCTCTTCCCACTTCCCTTATATGTGTTGTAATTTTTTCCTGTATATGGCGAGATTCTGCTGGTGGACGTTTCGTCCCCGAGGCCCGCCCCCTGTACAGACCTTTTGGTCTTTGATATATGTTGGCACTTGTGGGAAGTTGATGCTGGGTCGACATCGGGCCTTACAGACTAGTCTTTTGTGTTAAATGCCGTCATTTACATCTGACGACGATACAGCTCACCAATCTCCAATGTACGAGTTGTCACAGCGAAACAGCTCACCAATTACCAGTATACGAGTTGTCAGAGCATTTCCATCATAGCTCTCTAGATTTGTATCTAATACCGCTTATGCCGGTGCTAGGGGCCGTGTGGTCATATCATCCAAGTTGCCACATGAACAGGTACAATAAAAGCGTACCTGAGATACAACACATATCACGAATCGTTAGATTCTTGGTATGTGCTTTAGAATAGGTTAACCAGAAGACTATTCTGTGAAGTCATGTGACGCAGTCAGTATGTCGGCACCTCTTCCCACTTCCCTTATATGTGTTGTAATTAGGGAATATCCGCGTCCATAATCCAAAGACCTATTCCATATAACAGTATTAACACCAAATTCAAAAAGACAATCATAGTATACATAAACATAGGCTTGTTTCTTGCAAGAGAGAAGCGGTCAACAGTTTTCAATGATGCCGGCAAGACATCATGATGTTCCAAAAATATCAAATCCGTATCGCTGATCAGTATTCTTAATCCATAATATTCGTTGTAAAGTCGTCATCTAAAGAATGATGTTGTATCTCAGTCACGCTTTGATTGTGACTGTTCATATGAGTACCATGAGGATCTTGAAGTACATGAGTTAGGAAACGTAGCGCCGTAGATCTAGTAACTGTATTCGATTTCAAAACACATGGAGACCGTGTTTGTTTGCGACTATCACCTCCGAAAAGTTATAACTGGACAACTGTTGATCAAAATATATGGAACGTGATATCGATCTTCATTCACTACTTTCTTGATACACTGCGCCTTGATATGTTCATGAATACAATGATATATACTACGAATTTTTGGTAAAACTCCTTTATGAATGAGGTCTTTGCATTATGGACGCGAAAATTCTCGATTGGACGTCAACTGGATATTGAATGACGGACTGAACGCTTGCACTATCATAACATACTTGACGTTGAAATCTTTACGAATGACGTCTACATAGTGATTATCGGATCTATCCCACTTGTACTTATACATTGTATGTCATATAAGCCTCAGGATAACATCGAGAAGTTTCTAGTACGCCGTAACAGCTTATTTCGATTTTTGAGTAAGTAAAACTGTCATACACAGAATGCGGATGTGCCTAGGGTCAACTAATATTATTCTCCTGTCATCTGCGAACCATTCACTGGCAGACGTAGACAGACAATCTAAAATGTATCAAGGACATCCGTTAGCATCTCCAGCGTCTGTCTGTATAACTTCATGTACACACCAATATATGTTACGCACCTTCGCTCAACATGTAAAAGATTTAATTTGTACGAGGGAAGAGGCAATATTTACGTCATGGAGTACTGAACACTGCATTGCTGAATTCTAAATTCTAGAATATTTGAAATTACTCTGATCTATTAGACCATTTCTCATAAATCCCAGTACGACATCATCCAAGTACATGTTCCCAACAACAAGTCCACGAACACGATCTTTCTTATGTTTACTTTGTCTCTGAAGACCAAGTGTGCTCATTGCTAGTTATGTGTTGTTTTATCTTGTGAGTTGCCCGTGTAATTCATAGAGAGGCCACAATAAAGATGTATTGAATTGGATTGAAACAGACCAAAATTGAACAGGATACTATTGTTCAATTCTTGTCACTGGAGAAAAGAATGATGTAGAAAAATGGTTTACTCGAAAAGGCTCTCGTAGAATGGAAATATGATGAAAGCATTTTGATTGATGGCTTGGGCAATTGATCAATTTTAATGGCTAAAGTTCTGTAGGTTTGAAATCAATGAAGTTGAAAGTAGTACAGGGTACATCATGTACATGGAACGGTATAACAGCTTTCTCCTTGCTCGTTTGAAGGGGTGTAGTTATCTTTAGCTGGTAAATCAGTTGCTGGTGAGCCAACCCCCTCCCCCAAATATCGGATTTACATTGAAGTGCTACTTGCAGCAAGATCATGCGCAAAATGTCAGATATTTTGACAACAGAGACTTTTATATAAAGACATTCGTGTCAATGATAGAATCTATGAAATATGAATGGAATTTTAGGCCCATTCAAATTTGTATATTTAACATGCAGTCTTAGAAAAAAACACAGCGAGCACTGAATTTCTTCGCTTATTACTTTATAGCATTATTATTGATTAAATTTAGCCAAAGAGACCGCACACTCTACCTTTTCAATTTCCGCTGGTGGGATACGTGAAATTCTCAAATTCAATTTGAGTTTTCTCTTGGCGACAGTTTTGAGGGATATACCAAGTTCATTTTTCATTTTCAATTGACATGAATGCTCATTCGCCTATAATGCAGGTTTTGTTGGATACTTGGGTGACTTACGCTAAACGAAAAGTAAAGATCCCCTTAAATGTGACGATTTTAATCAACGTCACAAAATATTGTTGCAGAAATTTATAAAACAGGGCTACACCACCAAGCGCCTCCACTCAAAGTTCCTCAAATTTGGCGATACATATCGCATGCTGATAGCAAAATACGAGCGTAGCGTGCAAGATCTGTGGCGTTACTTTTCGTAGCTTGTGTCTAATTCCGCTTAACCCGGGGCTAGGGCCGTATGAACCCATGTACTTGAAGATCCTCATGGTACTCATATGAACAGGCACAATCAAAGCGTGACTGAGATACATCATTCTTTAGATGACGAATTTACAACGAATATTATGGATTAAGAATATTGATCAGCGATACGGATTTGATATTTTTGGAACATCATGATGTCTTGCCGGCATCATTGAAAGCTGTTGACCGCTTCTCTCTTGCAGGAAACAAGCCTATGTTTATGTATACTATGAATGTCTTTTTGAATTTGGTGCTAATACTGTTATATGGAATATGGAATAGGTCTTTGGATTATGGACGCGGATATTCTCTAATGGACGACGGCTGAATTATGAATGACGGACCAGACGCTTGTAATTAAGGGCAAGAATATCGGCAATTTTCTGTACGAGTCATCTGCCAGAAAATGCGCCATTAGCAGCACAAACTTGGGAACGAATAGAAATATTCTCTCTGTAGAATATTGTTACTCTAACACTTCTTTATGCAATTTTCTTTTGACTGCTGGGAAAAATAATTGAAACTGAGAATCATCGCCAATTCTATTTCAGGATATATTATCCTCAATATTCAGGGTAATCATTAGTTTGTTGACCAGACAAACAGTGCCAGTTGCTGTGCGTCACGAGTTAACAGCCTCTACCAGACAAACAGTGCCAGTTGCTGTGCGTCACGAGTTAACAGCCTCTACCAGACAAACAGTGCCAGCTGCTGTGCGTCACGAGTTAACAGCCTCTACCAGACAAACAGTGCCAGTTGCTGTGCGTCACGAGTTAACAGCCTCTACCAGACAAACAGTGCCAGTTGCTGTGCGTCACGAGTTAACAGCCTCTACCAGACAAACAGTGCCAGTTGCTGTGCGTCACGAGTTAACAGCCTCTACCAGACAAACAGTGCCAGCTGCTGTGCGTCACGAGTTAACAGCCTCTACCAGACAAACAGTGCCAGTTGCTGTGCGTCACGAGTTAACCTCTACCAGACAAACAGTGCCAGTTGCTGTGCGTCACGAGTTAACAGCCTCTACCAGACAAACAGTGCCAGTTGCTGTGCGTCACGAGTTAACAGCCTCTACCAGACAAACAGTGCCAGTTGATGTGCGTCACGAGTTAACAGCCTCTACCAGACAAACAGTGCCAGTTGCTGTGCGTCACGAGTTAACAGCCTCTACCAGACAAACAGTGCCAGTTGCTGTGCGTCACGAGTTAACAGCCTCTACCAGACAAACCCTGAAATTACTTTACTCAGGCAATCGGCCACAAGACAAAGGGACAATGAACATAATAAGCCCATAAGTTTTTCAGGTCTACCAATTTAAGACAAAGATTTTCACAATGCAATTTTTTTAGATACAGCTGTCAGCCTTATGACTTGGATGAGAGGGGAGAGGCAATTCTAATCATTCTTTGGACCGCACAGGTAAAAGTCGGCACCCCTACCCTGAAGTAGCGAAGTGGACGATAGACGTATGTTATTTCAGTCCGTTCAATACGCTATGTTATGGACTATAGAACTGTTTTGGTATTCTACGGTCCATAAATCATCGTATTTACCGAATTGGGGGTAACACGTTTGTTATATGAATTTCACTTTGAATTTGACGTTAAATATACATTATCTATGGAAGAATTATGATCATTCTGAAGATTATCGTTAAGAATATCTGCAAATCGAGCCTTGCAAACTGCCGTCAGCCACAAAACAGGTGTTCGACCAGTGACGTCAGTAACGTGATAGGCTTCTCCAGAGACGTCAACAAACGTTACATTCTTTGGTCGGTGAATATGAAATTCGTAACACATAGTTTTATCTTGCCGGTATCACAGAAACCCGTTTACCTGATTCCGGGAAATATTTCTTGAAATCCTTCTCAGATTACAATTTCTTATTCTAATCGACATTACGGTCTTTCATCCATGGCATAATTCTATTGTTCTTACCAATTGGTAATTCCTGAACTGGTGTCCTTGATTTCACTGTTAATCTTCGAGGAAACCAAGGTTCCTGTGAACCCTGTGACCTGTTATAAAACTACTCTGTACATGACGGTGCAGGATGATTACTCACCACAACAGCTTCGTTGTCAGCACATACATCCTGCCAGGATAAAACAAAAAACAGGCTCAATCGTGATCCATTGCAACGCACGAACAATCTTGAGATCAATTTCGATCACCAGTCCGCTTTATGACAGTTGCCTGTTGAGTCTATGTTTCACTATGAAACAAGTTTCAAATGCAGTGCAGAAAGGTCGAGCAATAAGTGGACTTGACCACTTAGAAGTGATGCCATATATATTTTGTGTTATAGCCATCAGCTTGACGAAATTTCGTTAACGATTTCGAGCAAGTTTTGACGATGACACACGTATGCATTGATTATTCCCCTGCAATTACCGTCTACGTAATTCAGATGATAACTGGTTTATTTGTCTCGGGAATGCAGAGATATGAACATCTCGCTAGCACAGCTGGTGCAATTCCGGTTATAATGACATGTAATTTACGGTAGATGACACGGTGTAAACATAGTTTCCATTAGACATTTGAAACCACTTCGGTTTCCAACATCATAATTTGTTTTTCATCATCCCACTGCCGGTCGTGAAAGCTGGCTTAATAAAATGCCTCGCTCGATTCAAAAAGAAACATTTGCTAGTGAAATACTACCAGGAAATTACCATGTGATTTTCTATATTAGCGATTCAGAAGTGTCAGGCCGGTCTTCCGTTAAGTTTTGTTTTTGTGTGTTGAGGCATCGACAGGGAACATTTCAGTCTGTTAGACTTCAGAGTTGTTCACGCTGCACCACCAGCGTTTTCTACACCAGTTCAAGCATTCTATAATGCACGACAGAAGCAAGAACCGAATATTATCTATTACAACTAGACTTATTTTCATTTCACACAAAGCAATTGCACATGTTCTACACCATGAAGTTAGCCATCTGATCACCGTAATGCGAAATGTATCCAACTCTTGTAACTGGCATATAGTGAAGTGATTTCTCAATAATCAACCATGACCTTCATATTCACCCGATCAAAGGAATCAAAATGAATTGAAATGTATAATCGTCAACCAAAACCCCATCTTGACATCAGCTGAAGGAGCAATAGCCGAGTTTGCAAAAAAAATACTGTTTGATATTCTTCAACAAAGTAAACTGCGTTTGATATAGTTTGTTCGGACTGCATCGTCGGTTGAATAAGTTCCTGTTCCGTCATTAGTATATCTATGTCAAAACTTATTAACTTTAAATGTAGCAGGCCTTTGCTTGAATAATCCATTGAATATTTCTGTTACTATTTTTTGCCGGAAAGGGGCGCGAAACTTTTTTCACGCTACCTTTTGCTCAATTTCTAGACAATGTAACAAAAGACGAGTATCTGGTCAGACTCTCTTATATTCTATTGATAGCCTACAATATGGTCCAATTCTGCTCTTGATTGTTGTTTGTTCTAAATATAGGAATAGGATAACTTGATGGGGTGGCAGAAATCACGTGATTGGTAGGGTTTAAAGTTCACACAGAGGCAGTCATGATTTCCAACAGTAAATCCATTGACGACGCCATGATTCATTTGAAATACTCGGCATATTGTACCCATTAACGCTCGCTGAGAATGAATGATTTGATATTCGAGTCGCCTTGGTCAATATAAACCAGTATTGTTTCCTTCAGTATGCTAATATATCACGTTTCCTGTTGACAGATTGATATTCGAGTCGCCTTGGTCAATATAAACCAGAATTTTTCGCTTCAGTATGCTAATATATCACGTTTCCTGTTGACAGATTGAGGTTGTGGTGACTCAATTTATGGTTGGAAAGATAGATAATTATGGAAAATCGATGTTCTGGAGATAGACATAACACGCCTTGGAAGATAAATGTTTTCCTCTGGAATGTCGAATCTACTCGACCAGTGTCGTATTTATATTAATATATAGCATAAATCGGCATCGTGGAAAAACAAGACGGAGACCGATAAATGGGAATAGCCCCTTATATTAGAATCCAATCAGCAAAACTTTGGGCGAACGAATTATTTACCATCGAAAGTAAACGAGTGAGTTTTGCTCAGGAATTCAGAATATCCTTCTTTTATCTAAGTGTGATTTTTCGAACTCCAATGTTGACAATGATTGCTATCAAGACTGGACACAACTGCGGCCTGATGTGCATGGTAGTCCATTAACTGACTGGCCAATGAGTGGAAATGGAGCTTCCGTGCAAACAAAACAGTTGAAGAGAGATTTTATAAGATAGATGTAGAACTTCACATTCCATGGATGATAAAGATAAAAACCTAACTTTCTAAACTACTGTGTCACAATGCCATATTTTTCATGGTGGGATTTTAATATCCATATCAGACATGTGCATTTACCTTACTCTGCCATGTATTAACTGTCTGCTGTATGTAGTATTATACAGATTTCTGTATGGATCAGCCAAACCAGCCTCTTTGGTAAAAAGGAATATGATAAAAATGTGTATCTGGTACCATGAATTAGCTGAATTCACCTGAATGGTCCTGGCCCTCCGATATGTACCATACCGAATAAAAGAAAATAAGCAAAGATAGAACGGATCATGTGGATCCCGAGGCAAATCCTTTTGATTTAGTGTCTCATGTCTATCTTGACGAAGATTCGACCAAATCTCTGTTCGTCAAAGCCGGTCATACACATTATGAAATATAATAAACAGGTCAAGTGTCTACATGTATACTTACATCTTGTACTGTTGTGGACTACTGATGATAGCGAGAGAGAATTAGTGTTTAACGTCGGACTACTAATGAACTAATGAACCTCGAATAAGCTATGCTGCGTTGAAGATAGGTCGACTTGAAGAGAGGAAGAAATAGATTATTGCTGTCTGTTGCTCGAATTTGTATATTTGTAATTTCATGAGTACGTATGAACGGAGCATGGATGTACATAAGATACTAGTTGTGCATAGCTTTGTACATGAAAATCGCTTTCTAGTATTCGACCATGTCCAGCTCTTAGGGTACTGACTCTGCTGGTGTCAGATAATGGGCACCAAGAACCATTCTTGCTGCTCTGTCAGTTTATCGTTTTGAAGCGTTCCGCCGTCCCTCCCGCAAGAAGAGAGAGAGAGAATTGAGGTTTAACGTCGCGTTCAGCAATATTTACGCTATATTTCGACTTGTACAACAATGATCGATAATTTGGGAGAACATATGCGTGGCATAATATGAGTTTGGCATCTTTTTGAGGGTTATGATGAAAAGTAGAGAGAGAGAGAATTAGGGATGAATGTCGCGTTCAGCAATATTTCAGCTATATAGCGACGACCAAACAAAATTCGAAGTACTCAAGCCAACAATTTAGTAACCCAAGACATTAAAACATACACACATTAAAACTTATGCAACAACCGATTTCTCTCAAATAATCCAAGACACAGTCCTCCGTCACTCGACTAAAAAGATCTCCCAAAATAGTCGCTCGATAAAAAGAATCTCTTACAATTTTAAAATCTATGCAGTCGATAAGAATGTTTCACGGTGAGATCTTCGCGGAATGGAATACACCTTGGCACTGACTCGTTTTTTAGTAGATGTTCGTGAGTTAATCGTATATGGCCGATTAACATCACCTGACAATGAATAGATCGACAGTCTTATGTCCTCACTGCTGTTTTAACTGCTTACGTCTCTTACGAGCAGATTTAATATAACCATGGTGGACTGACGCGGGGGATTTGACGATGACACCTAATCGGTGATCACAGATAAAGATTGTACTTGTGGAAGGAAGATGGTTGTGGGTGGTAATGTTTGGTCCGGGGATATTGATACATGTAGCTTGAAAAAGTATCCCTGTGATAATTTGCATCTCAGCCATGCGTTTGTTTTAACTGTTCGGGCGACATGATTATACATGACCCCTAGCACCATGATTATACATGACCCCTAGCACCGGCTTAAACGGTATTACATACAAATATGCTAGAGCAGTTAGCCCCGTCAATTCATCTGATGAAAAAAGATGAAGTATGTGACCGCTAAATAGAAGACGTGGTTCAAACGTAAAAATATTACTAGATTGCAAGTTCTTATTCCAAGTATGCGAATCTAAGTAGGCCCTAAGCGGACCAAACCATATTGCTGTCGAGGAACATTATTTGCTCGACGTAGTGATGCGATTGATACGAGTTCTGTGGCATAAATATTGCTGTTAGCACAACATTAAACTGTGTTTGGAGTTACTATGTTTAGCTCGAGGACACGTTTTCCTACACAAGCTAAAATTGCTCATGCACCGTAAATCATTTCTTACGGACTTCCAGTAATCAGTCCGAAGAAAAAGCATGGCGACGCGATTACTGCCGGCTGTGAATGAATAAAGAGGATGTTAATATACCACAGATATGTATCTCCAGGCTTTGGTTACAAATTTCCCGAGAGACAAATTTGACAAGGTATATACTGTGTTGAAAACGGCAAGGATCAATCAGAGTTCAACAGAGCACATTAAAGGAACAAATGAGCTATACAGTTGTCACGTCTATCATACATCATGGGTTTTATAATAGCTTATGAAACTTACATGACCAACTAGGGATTTGCTAATTAGTTTAGTCACTTCGAATTGGTAACATGTAATCTTAATATTCCATTGATATGTAAATGAAATCATTAACCCTACCTGGTCTGGGGGGAGGGGGGCCATTTTCCACCTCCCCCTGTTGGTGTTTTGCTCGTATCTCCGGAACGAAAAAAAAATGAGAGCTGAAACTCCGTGACTTCTCCGATTATCATATTGGGGTCATTTTGAGCCTACTTGCGTGACCCCCGAGCAGAGGATCATGGATAAATTCAAAGTGGCGGCCATGGGGGTACCAGAAAAGTGATGTTTTCGCCATATTTCTTCAAAAATTACACAAAAAATCATTATGTTGATTCAACGCGATTCAATGCATTTTACTGAAACCATATGTCCTACCATCAACAAAAAATACCTTCTGATTTTCCTCCCTCCCTCCCTTCCCCCATTAACCCTGCCAGTCCTGGGGGAGGGGGGCCAAAATGCCCACCTACCAAACTTTCTGCGATATCTCCGGAACGCCAAAAAATGGAGAGCTGAAACTTCGTGACGTTGTAGGTTATCATATTGGGGTTATCCTATTTGGATAACGTCACGAGCAGAGGATCATGGGTAAATCCAAAATGGTGGCCATGTGGGGTACCAGAAAAAATGATGTTTTCGTCATATTTCTTCACAATATTGCTTTTCTGTATAGAAAAGTGGGTAAAACTTATTTATTTCATATCAGATTATTATTTACTAATATATCATGCAGTTTTTGCGAAGAAAAAACAAAAATAAAAAAAATCGAAGATTTTGACCAAAAACTTCCAAAAATGCTCTTTTTGAAAATGACGTCACAGTGACGTCATCATGGCGGCCATCTTGGATTTCTTTACATTTTCTTCTAGAGCTTGGCCCAAAAATATAGTGTGGTAAGTTTCAGCCCTCTAGCCTTAGCGATAGCGAAAATATTTAGTGGGGGCACTTTCCGCCCATCCCCCAGGCTGCGGTACATCCCAAATCGCCCAGGGCAGGTAGGGTTAATGATGAAAAAACGAATGGATACAGTTAATCCATTCATCCCCTTCATGAGCTATTTTTTTTTTCAAAGCAGACTTTAGTTTTCCGCAATAATCATCCAGATCCTGAGTCATGACTGGATGAAACTGTAAATTGAAAGGTACAAATAAAATGAGCTAGATTTATAGCAGCACACAAAAAAACTCCATTGATCAGCCAGATTCATTCGTTTTAGTAGTTGGTTATCGAGAATCTACAACGCCCCTTTAATGCCCCAGTAATTAGAAATTGGATTCCAGTAATCCGTTAAAACGAATTGTTAATCTATTATAATGAAATAGAGCAATCGGGTATAACGGATTAACAATCCGTTATTGCGAATTACCTAATCCGTTTTAATGAATTGCTAATACGATATAAGGAATTAGTAATTCTTTATACTGGATATCATGTTTTATTTACTGTGGCACTAAGGGGAGCGAAAGAATTAAGGTTTGATGTCGCGTTCAGCAATATGGAGACTATTCTCATCTGAACAGCCAAAAACGTTTTGGTCAAGCCATGATCAGGCGATATAGAATCGGCCATACACGATTAACGCACGAACATTTATTAATAAAAAATAACCAGTCCCAAGGTGTATTCCATGCCACGAAGATCTCACAGTGAAACACATTCTTATCGACTGTATAGATTTTAATATTGTAAGGGATTCTTTTTATCGAGCAGCTACTTTAGAAGATCTTTTTGGTCGGCTGAGGCAGGACTGTGTCTTAGGTTATTTGAGAGAAATCGGTTTGTTGCATAAGTTTTAATGTGTTTGATTACTAAGTTATTAACCTGAATACTTAGAATTTTGTTTAATCGTCGTTACAGAGTTGACATATTGCTTAACGCGACGTTAAACCTGAATTTTATCTCCTATTTCAGCTGTATAGCGACGATCAATCAAAATTCTAAGTATTCTAACAAAAACAAGTCCATAACCCAGCAATCATGAAGTAATCAACACAACACACCAAAAGACATGCATATACATTAAAACGTATGCAACAATCCGATTTCTTTCAAATAACATAAAATACAGTCTTCGTTTACTCAACTAAAAAGATCTAGCTGTAGCTGCTTGAATGTGTTGCAATCTTAAAATCTATACAGTCTATCAAAATGTGTTTCACTGTAAGATCATCGTGGCAGGGAATACTCTTTGGGGCTGGTTCCTTTTTTAGTAAATGTTCGTGAGTTAATTGCGTATGGCCGATTCTACATCGCCTGATCATGGCTTGATCAAAACTGTTCTGGCTACTCATGTTAATATATCCTGCAGTTTTTTTTAACTTATGAAGTTTGTTATTATCCACAGCATCCCATAAAGATTGAAACAGCTTTCTCACATAAGCACAGATACAGGGTCTTCAATCGCTATGTGGGATTTCCAACAGGACCAACCTCATTATCTAGTGCTGCCTTAGCCATTTCATCGGCTTCAGTATTACCTTTGATGTCAACGTGGCTAGGCAACCAACAAATCACAACATCAATCTGTTGGTGAAAAGCACGGTCATATAATTGTAGAATGTTCAAAATAGTGGGGTGAGTTGAAGGTCCACTCTCAATCGCTTGAAGGCATGACAGTGAATCTGAGAGCATGACATATCTTCCTCCTATACCCAATACGTTCTAAAGCTACCAATAGAGCTTTGACTTCGGCAGTAAAAATCGAACTTTTACCTGGAAGTCGCAGGTTTTAGTTTGGGAACTAAAGATAGTAGCACACGCTACTCTCTCATCATCTTTATAACCATCTGTCTAAATAGCTTGATGCGATCTGTATTTTTTTCTCGATAGACCAAATTCTTGATGGCTCGTGTCTGACTTTTTATATTTCGTCATTGTAATATCTACTTCTGGTCTGGCTTTCACCATTGTAAATAGAGAGCCACAATCAAGCTTAGATCGAAAAACTGATCCATGTAAATTGAGAAGAGACTGCTGACTTCCTCCCCACTTATAGCTGAAAACTACCTTCAGCAAATCTCGAGATTTAGTGCACTTAGCTTTCAAGCAATTTATATTCGGTATTTATATTTGCAAGGGAAATGTACAACCCTGTGAACGTACACTGTTTTCAGCACTCTTCAAGATTTCCAACCACATATACTTATTTATTTCACCTGTTCTATAGTAGATCACGCCCCGAACTATCGGGAAGTAGTAGCTTATATACGGCGCTATACTGGGTAAACACCCTCACTGCATACATTTCTCGATATATTTCCTTATTTTCACATATTTAGCGTGTATAAATGTTGTGAAAAATATTCGTCGCTATTTACTAGCATATATAATGGCTTTAAATGTATAAATGTCTGGTATAATCAGTTTTGCATCGATGAACTGTAGAGGGTTGGCTGATGCCGCTAAAAGGCAAGATATCTTTCACTTTTTCCGCGAAAAACAGTTTTAGATCATATGCTTACAGGATACCCATTCTGACCCCAAATTAACAAATATTATTTAAAATGAGTGGGGAATGGATGCCTGGGTGAGTCCCTTCTCGTTTCCTGCTCGAGGAGTTATAATTTTAATTAATAACAACTTTGAATACAAAAGTAAAACAATACACACCGATCCGCTAGGAAACTTCATAATAATCAACATAGAAATACACGAGACACCGGTTACACTAGTCAATTTATACGGACCAAATACTGACCAGCCTTCTTTTTATAGCAAAATAAATCAAATTGTAAATGACAATGGCAAACCTTCGGTCATTATGTGCGGAGATTGGAATCAGATTTAGACTCTGATAATTACATTAACATTAACAATCCGAACTCTAGAAACACGGTTTTAAATCAAATTGAGGAGAAAAATTACGTCGATACATGGAGAATTTTACACGATAAGGACCGAAAGTATACCTGGCGAAGGAAAAACCCCAGAAAACAAGTAAGACTTGACTTCTTTTTAACGAGTGAAGACATATTCAAGATAACTACCGAAACTGAAATAAAACCGGGCTATAAAACTGACCACTCATTTATCACACTCAAATGTAAATTTACTAACACTGGCCGAGGGAGGGTATATTGGAAATTAAACTGCTCACTTGTAAAGAACTTTGCTTATTTAGAATTAGTTAAGAATATTATTAACCGGACAATAGATGAATATATACCGATTCCATATGATAGATCGAATCGTCAAAATATTCGATCTTCCGATGTGCAACTCTGCAATTATGATCAAATTTTTTTAGAAACACTACTGATGAAAATACGAGGTGAAACTATTAAATACTCATCCATAAAGAAAAAGACAGAAAATCATAGGGAAAGGGAATTAGAAAATCTTATCGAAAAACTTGAGAATGATATAGTAATTAATTATGTTTCCATTGAGGACAGTAAATTGGATGAATTAGAGGAGGCGAAACGAGAATTGGAACTTATAAGAAATAAAAAAATCAGAGGAATAAGTACTCGTACCAAAGCTCAGTGGAGGGAAGAAGGTGAAAAGCCATCTAAATATTTGTTGAGCTTGGAAAAAAGAAATTATACGAATAAACTCATCTCAAAACTGACACTAGATAATGAAAAAAATGTATATGACACGTCAGACATTTTAAAGGAACAGCGGGAATTTTATAAAAAGTTGTACTCGAAACAAGAACTTTTTTTTATGTAAACTTTATTTTGGAACCTTTGGGACTGACATTAAGCAGAGCTTATTGTGTGTCTCCCATTCATTAGATAAAACATGATAAGAAATGAAATTACATAATGAAGATTTACAGCAAAGTGCGGGTGACATTACAAAAATGGTGCGCAATTTGAATGTGCGAAATGTACATGGGTAGCGGACGTAGGTGGTATACGGTCGTTCTAGGGAATGGTCTGAGAAAACATTTCTGGGAGTGAATTATGAAAATAACATATATAACGTAGATGGGAACTATGTAGTGGAAATCAGATTTTTGTAAATCTTTTACTTTCCTGAACAGAAGTACAAACTATTTCGCTAATATGTAAATTTACTTCAATGGGGGCATTATTTGTCCCATATAGTAACACTGATGTCGTTAGATCGCTAACAAGAACTTTCAAATTTGAATAGTGATGACTTCTTAAAAAACTTAAAATTCGAAAGATTAAATAATGCAGAATCGGATAAACTAGACACTGATGTTACAAATGCTGAATTATCTAATGCGCTAAGAAATATGAAAAACGACAAAAGCCCGGGTATTGACGGGTTCCCCGTTGAATTTTATAAATTGTTTTGGAAACAATTGGGCGGATTCATCTTGAGGTCAATTAATGCCGGTTTTAAAACAGGTGAACTATCATGGATAAACAAAATATCCCTAGAGAATGGATAAATAGAATAAACCTGGAATTTAATCCCCAATACAGACAATATCGGTAATAACAGTTTACTGTCGATATTTGGCAGGCCAGAAAAAGGGATGTCGACGCTACTATAACCTGTTGAATTATCAATCGAATGTACCAATTATATCTTTTGAAAAATGGGAGCAGGCGTTGAATATATCAGAAAATATACAGTGGGAAAAGGTATTTAAAACAATACACCATTGTACAAAAAATACCAGTCTTAAAGACATCCAGTTCAAAATTTTACATAGAATTTTACCAACAAAGTCATTCTTGTACCAAATTGGTTTGTCTAACACTAACCTATGTGACCACTGTAATCATGAAATAGAAACTTTAGAACATTTATTTATTCACTGTAGATGTCTAAAAATACTGTGGGACCGTCTTGAAGTATGGCTGAAAACAGAAATCGGAATGAGGGGTTAGATAGGAGCAGACTGGGCTATGACTATAAGCAATGTAGCATTAATACACTGCTGTTACTAACAGAAAAATACATATACTCTTCAAAATTCAGAGCCGGTACGTCAAAATTGAGTTGGAAGGCCCTGCAGAACAACTTCTACTGCATTGTAAAATATGCGGCAGCAATCGCTGGGACAAGTGAACAGTTTAAACAGAAATGGGCACTTTTTTCTCATTTTTTCAAAATTTATCATACACAGTAATACAGCGGAAGAAATCCAGGATTTTCAAACAATACCAGTAAATCGCTATTAATGACATAATCACAAGAGGGAACGCAGGTATGTATAGGATATACATCATGGTTATTACATGTGGGTGAAAGATACTGGTTAAATATGTATATAGGATAAAGCACAATTTGTATATATGATGAAGCACAATACAAAAAATTACATTCGGTAAGAAGGTTAATCAGTGATCAAACAATATTCCTAAGAATTTGACTTCTTTTACTACCTTGATTTCAGTTCCATCTAATGTACAAGAATGAAAGTACTGAATCTTTGTGCTGGAAATACTTTCTACAAAAGTGTATACAATTTGACATGAAACCATTTTCCAGACCCCATTTCTGAATTCTATTTAGACAAAGTGGTAATGTTCTCTCAATATTATGTATACTTTTTCCGCTACACGATATGTTGCTGGTATTAAGCCTAGTCCAATTTTACCTGACAAGCTCTTATCAATTCGACTATATAGATTATTTTTATCGAGCAACTACTTTAGAAGATCTTTTTAGTCGCGTGAAAGAAGACTGCATAGGTTATTTGAGAGAAATTGGTTTGTTGCATACGTTTTAACGTGTGTATGATTTAAAAATCTGAAATATTTCTGAACGCGACGTTAAACCTTAATTCTCTCTCACCATGGCAGTTATCTAAAGCAGAAGTAGATATTACAAGAACAAAATATAAAAAAGCAAACACGAGCCAGCTCATATATACACATGAATTTGGTCTGCTGAGAGAAAAATACATTTCACATCGGGCTATTTATACAGATGATAAGATGGTGAGAGAGTAGCCTATGCTACAGTGTTCCAAAACTAAAACCTGTCGACCACCAGGTAAAAGTTCGATATTCACTGCTGAAGCAAAAGCTATACTGTCGACTTCGGAAGGTATTGGGCCCACTAAAAGGAAAAGATATTGCATATTCTCAGATTCACTGTCATGCATTCAAGCGATTAAAAGTGGAACTTCATCTCATCCCACCAGCTTGAATATTCTGCAATTATATGACTATAGGTTTGATCAACGTATTGATATTGTGTTTTGTTGGTTGCCCAGTCACGTTGGCATCAAAGGTAATACTGATGCTGATAGAATGGCCGAGGCAGCCTTAGATAATGAGGTTGATCCTGTTGGAATCCCATATAGCGATTTCAGACCCTCTATCTGTACTTATGTAAGACGGCTGTTTCAAACTTTATGGGATGAAACAACTGATTCAATCTTTATGAGATGCTTTGATTATTTACAAACTTCATGAGTTCAAAACAATTGTAAGCTAGGAACAGCCAGAAACGTTTCGATCAAACCATGATCAGACGATGTAGAATCAGGCGATGTAGAATCGGCCATACACGAATAACTCACGAACACTTACTATAGAAAAAGAGCCAGTCCCAAGGTGTATTCCATGCCATGAAGATCTCACGGTGAAACATATTCTTATCGACTGTATATATTTTAAGATTGTAAGAGATGCTTATAAACGAGCGACTACTTTGGAAGATCTTTTGGTCGTGTGAGGGAGGATTGCATCTTGGGTTATTTGAGAGAGATCGGTTTGTTACATATGTTTTAATGCATTGGATTACTAAGTTGTTGGCTTGTGTACTTAGAATTTTGTCTGATAGTCGCTATATGGCTGAAATATTGCTGAACGCGACCTTACAAAACAAAATGTAATAACTAAGAGCACTGCTAAGTAATGTAATGCAATATATTACGATTTTGGATCAGTAATAAGAAGGATATAGCAACACACTTTCACATATCCCCATTTTGGAAAGGAGTATTTTTTTTCAAGCGGACATTTGGATACGGCTCCCAAGCATGCCATACTAAGTTGAGATACATAAACGAATCGTGGTTGTATGTGGCGATGGCATAAATGCTGAATAAAATATAATGAATTTCATACAAGTAGGACCATTATTAAGACAGTTCAGTCACACATAAACCTTTTCAAGACAGAATTTACTTTTCTGTTAAAATGTCATTTGAATGCCACCCCTAAATACACCACATGGATGGTATACAACCACGATCTTAGGTATTAAGAAACTTCGCGAGCTAACACGGAGCAATATTTTATCATGTTTTCATAGATTGGTTCGTTATTAAGGTAGATGTAGCAACACAAATACACCTACCCCTTTTTAATCGAGGACAAGTTTTTCATCTGACATTTGGATATGTTCTCCGAGTAACATTATACAGTTGAGATACAGAAACAAATCTTCAAATATATAACTCTGTTATTAATTATGATTAATATATGGTACAGTTTAGGTATATTAAGCCATAAACAAAAATACTGCGGCGATGAAAATACACCTACTCACCTTTTTCGGCAAAGTGAAATGAATGTCCGCATGTCGCCCACCATAGAAAAAATTGCATTAAATTCTACATCCGCCTTGGGTGATACCCTGCATGGTACAGCCGGAAATGGTCTTGCCGATGGGCTGAACAATTTCACTAAAACCCGATCTCGACTCCCAGACTATTATATGGAATATTAAGACTGGGTAATGGATTATAGGGGTTTAACTAGCCTTGAAGGATCATAGGATATCCTCATCCCAGACGTGTTTATAATTAGGCAGATTTTGATATTATGAAGAATAAAATCAGTCCGTTCAGTCATACTGGCAGAATTTTGACAAACAATTCAGATGATGCACGCAAATTGGGTGATCAGTTGAATAGTTTATTTACCACTTGATACGACAAACAAATTGCCTTGTCTGTGTTGATGGCTTGACCCAGTTGACGAGTTGGACATGTACATTTCACCTGGATGTATGAAGAATGTCGACTCTGACGTGTAGACTATATATGAGGACATATGTAATCTTTAAAAATTAAATTTCGTAAAATAACATAACATTCCGCTGAATATAACAATGCACTTGTCAAAAACATTTGAATCGTATGTAGTATGAATCGATGGAGTCGTCCAAAGCATGTTTTATACACTAAACCGAAACATAAACTGATTTCATCAGATTGCATGCGTTTATTAGATGAAACATAAACTGATTTGATCAGATTGCAGGCGTTTATTAGATGACCAGGATTCGAATTGCCTAGCCGAAGTTCCGGTTCATGTTGTTTTTATTTCATGTCATGAGTTGTCGTATTCCAACGACACCCGAGACAGCTTCTGAGAATTTCCAATCGACATCATGCCAAGATAACATTGGCGCATATTGTGGTGAGATACCCATGAATACGGGCACGTTATATGACAGGCAAAATTAATTATGAAGGATTGGTAAGCAAACACTATGTGTGTAATATAACGAACAGGAATTGTAGATGTGAAGTCCGTTCAGAGATCTGTATATTGAAAACTAGACCTCCGCGATTTTACGGGTACATTATCATGGTGTTCGATATTCGACGAGCTATACCCATGAGGGGTGCCGTTCAAAGAATGATACATCATTTGCAGAGAATGAATGCATGGACAATATACCCATTATACTTCTTGAAATGCGTGACGAAACTACATTACGGTGAATGTGTACAGCGAAGAAAATTTGAATTAATTTACTTCCTTCTCATTGTATAATTCTGTATTTCCACTCTAAATCAAATCATCGAAGCCAACTAAAAGTAATGGGGAACTTGTTGGATCAGGCAGCAAATCAAATCAAGACAAATATAAATCCAGCAACCTTTTGTATCTTGAGATCGAAGAATTCCTAATGGCTTATGAGATCCATATATCATTCATGGGATGTTTCTTTGTTTATAGAGTTGCTTGAATTTCTCACTAAAAACATCTATGTGAAATTTGGCAACACAATATATCAACAGCATATAGGTATTGCAATGGGTACTAATTGTGCACCCCTGTTGGCTGACCTATATCAGTTCTCTTATGAATATGACTATATGCAAGCGCTTTCAAAAACGGATCCATTCAAAGCCGTTCCTTATCTTTCACCAAACGCTATATAGACGATCTTCTCTCTATGGATAATCGCTATATTAATGACGCAGTGAAGGATATATATCCACCTTCACTGGATGTGAAGGAAACTACAGATAGCCCTACAGGCACATCATATTTAGACCTATATCTCTATAAAAGTGAAGCGGACCTTCTCTCTCGTCTCTTTATGACAAAAGAGATGATTACAATTTCGACATCATAATCTATCCTTTTCTAAACAGTAATATTCCAGTGGGATCTGCATATGGCGTACACATATCTCGCCTAGTAGCATTTGCTAGATCTTATGTTAAATGTGACGATTTTAACAATGTCACAAACATTGTTGCAGAAACTTATAAAACAGGGCTATACCACCAAGCATCTCCTCTCAAAGTTTCTCAAATTTGGCTATACATATCGCATGCTGATAGCAAAATACGAGCGTAACGTGCAAGATCGATGGAGTTTAATACGTTTCCCAACTTGTGCTAATTCCGCTTAACCCGGGGTGAGGGGTCGTATGAACCCATGTGCTTCAAGATCCTCATGGTGCTCATATGAACATCACAATCAAAGCGTGACTGAGATACATCATTCTCTAGTTGTCGAATTTACAACGAATATTTTGGATTAAGAATACTGATCAGCGATACGAATTTGATATTTCTGGAACATCATCATGTCTTGCCAGCTTCATTGAAAACTGTTGACCGCTTCTCTCTTGCAGAAAACTAGCCTATGTTTATGTATACTATGATTGTCTTTTTGAATTTGGTACTAATAATGTTATATGGAATATGGAATAGGTCCTTGGATTATGGACGCGGATATTCTTTAATGGACGACGCCTGAATTACCAATGACGGACCAGACTGTAATTTGACAAATATTGCAAAGTAATGCTCCGCTAACCAAATGATAGAACAAATTATATACTATGGCTTACTATTGGAGACTGCTGTATAATATGTTGTCTGTTTGGTGGTAATGCTGTCATTGGATTATGGACGCGGAAATTCTTTAATGGACGATGGCTGAATATTGACTGACGGAGTAGACGTTTGTATACTATTAAGCTAGAAAGAAAACACCTCGGTTACATAGACTTATACGCATAGTCCAGATGGAATATCATATTTGGATCTACACACTTATACCTATAAAGGAAATATTTAAATAATTTTGCTCGCTGTATCTATGATTCTTAAATAGAATGAGACTTTTCATAATCAGGAAAACAGCCTTCTTTTAATGGATATATCCCACAAACAAATGCAAGTTATTGTCTCTTCAAGACTACTTGAACTAAAAATCTTTGTCTCAGTTGTTCATTTCTTTAATCGAATTCTGAAGTGAAATCAGCAAGGTATGATTTCACAGTTCAACATTTTCAAAAGTAGAATTACAAGCGTCTAGTCCGTCATTCATAATCCAGCCGTCGTCCATTAGAGAATATCCGCGTCCATAATCCAAAGACCTATTCCATATTCCATATAACAGTATTAGCACCAAATTCAAAAAGACAATCATAGTATACATAAACGTAGGCTTGTTTCCTGCAAGAGAGAAGCGGTCAACAGTTTTCAATGATGCCGGCAAGACATCATGATATTCCAAAAATATCAAATCCGTATCGCTGATCAGTATTCTTAATCCATAATATTCGTTGTAAGGTCGTCATCTAAAGAATGATGCATCTCAGTCACGCTTTGATTGTGACTGTTCATACGAGTACCATGAGGATCTTGCAGTACATGGGTTCATACGGCCCCTAGCCCCGGGTTAAGCGGAATTAGACACAAGTTACGAAACGTAGCGCCATAGATCTTGCACGCTACGTTCGTATTTTGCTATCAGCATGCGATATGTATCGCCAAATTTGAGAAACTTTGAGTGGAGGCGCTTGGTGGAATAGCCCTGTTTTATAAGTTTCTGCAACAATGTTTTGTGACGTTGATTACAATCGTCACATTTAACACAGGATCTAGCAAATGCTACTAAGCCAGATATGTATACGCCATATGCAGGTCAGTAGTATACAAAGAGTAAATGGAGTCCAGTTGACCTCAGAAATTTGCATATGACCTCTGTGACGTCACGCGCCAGCCAATCAGGAGCGAGTATTGTGTCACATGGGGTCATGTGTGGTGGTGGTGGGTGGGTGGTGGGTTTAAGATGGCGGCTGTGGTGGTGGGTTTAAGATGGCGGCTGTGGTGGTGGTGGGTGGGTGGTGGGTTTAAGATGGCGGGGTGGTGGTGGGTGGGTGGTGGGTTTAAGATGGCGGCTGTGGTGGTGGTGGGTGGGTGGTGGGTTTAGCATGGCGGCTGTGGTGGTGGTGGGTGGGTGGTGGGTTTAAGATGGCGGATTGTAGAAAAACGTATAAAAGGAGGCGATTTTTAGGGGAGGGGAGTATTCATTGCACTACCCTGCGGAGCACTCTGACTTATCTCACCTGACCAGCCTGCCTGCCTGCCTGCTTCACCTCTAGCCAGCCAGCCAGCCAGCCTGCTTGCCTGTTTTGTATGAGCTGTGTAGAACCTTTTACTTTTTTTACTTTTACGAGTGCAAATTCACCAGACTTTTACACCGTAGCAGTTGCTCATCAGCCTGAGCCCATAGTCATGGCGTCATCATCATTTTTAGTGAGGCTTGGAAAGTACCGTGTTCGTCTGATTGATGAGATGCAGCATGTGGGTGAATTATGTGATTTCCTTATGGAGGAAAACATACTTCTGAAACAGCGTGTCGAAGATATCATGGCTGGGAAAACCACTTCAGCACAAAACACAGCCCTCATCGATGGTGTACTGCGCTCTACCCCCTATGCATTTCTAGCCTTCGTGGCGGGGTTGAAGATCACGGGAAATGAAGAACTAGCAGATCTACTTGAAGCCGACGTTA
Organism: Hanleya hanleyi; assembly: GCA_036873755.1. Lineage (NCBI taxonomy): Eukaryota > Metazoa > Mollusca > Polyplacophora > Lepidopleurida > Hanleyidae > Hanleya > Hanleya hanleyi. The sequence goes on along the minus strand of JAVTVY010030831.1, from coordinate 10,769 downwards.
TACAAGATGATGATATCTTAGTCATGGATACCACCGAAGAGCGTACAGTTAGCAAACGTACGCACCCAGCGTCTGGTGTACCTGCCAAACGCGCTGCACGACCTAAACGACCTCGACTAACACCTTTAGAAATACCTGAGTCAGCGCTTCAGCCAGTACTCCAGCAAGAGCCTGAGCCTGTGAAAGAACAGGTGCAACTTCCTATGTCTGTGCAGGATATCAATAACATTATTCAGCAGGCCTACCAGGCAGCCCACAAGGACATTTGGGAGCTCTCAGCCTATTTAACTGTGAGTGTCAAAGACGAAGAAGTGCATTTTAACGCATCGGGCTTTAACGACAGACCCGGTAGGCATATTGCCATGAACTTAGACACCTGGCAAAAACTGGAGACCCTTGATTACGCCATCGATGCGGTTATTCGCGACCAGGGGAGTGACGAAGCGAAATTTTATGTGGGTGACGACATCTTTGTCAGCTGTGCCTATTTCAACGACCAGCTCCTGGTGCATATCCGTAAATGGAACATGAGGTTAGATACGCAAGAGCGTGTTCCTTGTCCTCAGGGTGTCACCTTGAAATTAACGGCGTGGCGGAAGTTGCAGAGTGTCACAGCTTCAATTCGTCAAGCTCTGGCTTACCAGGTGTCTCACTATATTTATAAGAAGTACATCGACTCAGTCCTGGATCTGATCAGACCTCAAATTCGACACTTGCGTATCCAAGCATGTGCAGGCTGTGAAAATAACAGTCCGATAAACCAGCATACGTGTGTGGACACTAGTGTACCCTCATACGCACTGATCACTGAGGCACTACAGGCCGTGACCGAGGCGCAAATTGCCCTGAGAGTGGAAGCTGCCTGCCCTCCCAAAATTCCACGTGAAGAGATTACTACCTACATCTACGTGCACCAGGGGCGGAAAGACGATGATGAGTTCAAACAAGTCTTGTTGCAGAACTATTGAACAAGTGTTGAAAAACATTTACCGTATTCCTACACGTTCATTGAAGTGGCTTGAGAGCGTATAATTGTATTAAAAATTCGCAGTTTTTTTACTGTTAATTGTATTAAAATTCAATACTCAGAGTTGAACACGTTCATTCTATTGTCTTGTTGTATAAATATTGAGCATTTTCAAGTTTTATTGCATTGGAACATTCAGACATTATCATCTGCCAGTCTTGCTCAAGCTGAAAATACGGCTTCTCTATCTCTTCACGTATTCCTACACTATGTTCATTTTATGTTCATTGTGCCTTCATAACGTATAATTGTATTAAAATTCAATACCCTGGTGAACACGTTCATTCTATTTGTGTTAATAAAAAATAGTAGAAAATTAAAAAATGGTTGTTAGTGTTCATTCTTTTTTTTTCTTTTTTTTAATTTTTTTTAAAAACATTCGCCCCCTCTTTTCTAGTCCCAAGCCCCTGTGCTGGTTTCAATAATTTCAGTCCGTTATCATTCGGGCTGTAATGTTAATTACTGAGAAGTGTAAAATTAGTAACATGTCGCACAGGGTCGCCAACGACAAAAAAAAACAAAAAACATACCCCTCTCCCCTCTTTTCTAGTCCCAAGCCCCTGTGCTGGTTTCAATAATTTCATTCCGTTATTATTCGGGCTGTAATGTTAAAAAACAAAAATTTTAAAAAAAATTTAAAATTTTTTTTTCATAGGGGTAATGTTGGGAGCTGGTGTTAATTTTTTGGGTGCTTTTTGAGTTAGAAGTTTTCCCTTTCGGAAAGATGGGATGGCTCTGAAAAGAGCCTTTGGAAAAGTGTTACGACACTTGTTTTAGGAGCGGTAAATTCTCTTTACCCCGGCTACCTGCTTCCTACACACGGGACACTTGATCTTTAAATGCTGTTCGTCCGTTTCAGCGCAGTGGCACATGTCCCCTATACATGTTAGCCTCACCCAGCATTCTTCACATAGGCATAAATGCCCGCACGGAAATAGGGCGTACAGGCTTTCTTCCTATGTACACACACTGCAGCTTGATTTACTTTGTTCCTTCTGTAGAGCTTCTTCTTGTTTTAAAATCATAACGTCCATTTGAACAATGTCTTGTCTCATGCCATTAATCTGTTCGTTGAGGCGGGTCACTTCGGCCCAAGAGCATGGTGATGGTAGTGGTGTTGTTGTTGTTGTTGTTTCGTTAGCCGATGTGGTTTCGCAAGCCGACGTCGTTATAATCGGAGTTTGAGTAGCCGTTGTATTTGCTGGAGGTCTGTTACTGTTTAACCAGGGGAGTTCTTCTTCCTCATCAGTTATATCCGCATCAGTTATATCCTCATTTTCTTCCAGCACCACCCTCCTGATTTCTTGGTCTTGTTCTTGATTTCGTTGTCTTATCAACCTCGCATCTTCTTCCATTACCTCCCTCCGCAGCTCTCCCAGTTGTTCTTCACTTCGCCGTATCATCGTCTCGTCGGCAATAACCTGCTGAAAGCTTGTAATTATTGCCACTCCACCATTGTTATGTTCATCTCCACTCGTAATCACCTCTCTGTGTTCTCTAGGGTCTCTCGGATCGGTGAAGAGTCTTCGTCTTGTACCCATGATTGTAGTTGTGAATAAATGACAAGATACTACGCGATATTTATAGTCTAGGCGGCTGTGGTGGTGGTGGGTGGGTGGTGGGTTTAAGATGGCGGCTGTGGTGGTGGTGGGTGGGTGGTGGGTTTAAGATGGCGGCTGTGGTGGTGGTGGGTGGGTGGTGGGTTTAAGATGGCGGCTGTGGTGGTGGTGGGTGGGTGGTGGGTTTAACATGGCGGCCGGTGTGAGTGAGTGCAAGATGGAGGTATCTGCTAAAAAAAATTTGTGTTTTATTTTTCCAACTTTAAAACGGGGTCTCATTTTTTGCAATAAATGTGAGTTCACTGCAGCATGTTTATCGAAAAGAAAAAAAAAACTAGGAATTTTTTTTCTCCATTTCACACCCCATAGCTGTACTCACATTTTTTCCTGCACACTGTATAGTGCTGTGTTACCGTTGTCCAAGATAAAAATTTCCTAGTTTTCTTTCTTTCGATAAACCAGTTACAATTTTTAGGGTGATATTATAAGGCTGTGAGCAACATACTTCACGTATTTTTAGCCAGGAAAACCGATTTATTTCCCCTGTATCGGGTTTTCCACACTACCGTACTATAACGTTACACGTCTAAAAATCGATAAAATTATGAAAAATAGCGGCTTAGTCTAGCGCTATCCTGCTAAATTTTTAAATGCTACACCATAAGTTGCCTCAGTTCAACTTGAAATAAAATTTATACGTGCACTGACATTTATTGTAAAATGACAACCGTTTAAAATTGGAAAAGAAACACAAATATTTTGTTCAGCGTAAAAATGTAGACCAAACAGATATAACGATTTCACTGACGTCCGCGCCTTACACTATAAATAGCGCGCAGTATTTACAATTATACCAGTGTCTACTAGACGTGCACAGTGATGGAGTCATCCCTGGCTGAAATCATGGATATTGACATATCAGACTTCATCACAAATCATGATAATGAAGTACAAGTGTTCGACAACGTCATTAATGTGGTACATGACGAGCCATGGTTGGATGCTATAATGGAAGACTTATTTACACCTCAACCCCGGGACCACCCTCCAGCAGCCACACCGCATCTTAGAGACCTCACAGCAGCCACACCGCATCTTAGTGACTTCCCAGCAGCGACATCGGATCTTACCCCAGTCGAATACCAATGTTTTGACGACATAGACCGCGTGTTAGAAACTATGTTGAAACAACAACAACAACAAAGCCCCCAAGCTAAAGAAAAAGCAGGAGAAACGGGACAAGAAGAAACAGAAACCGAAACCGAAACCCAAACCGAAACCGAAACCGACACAGAAACAGAACAAGAAGATGAGGAGAAGAGGAAAGACTTAAAAACCACAGTGCCCGAAAAAAGGAAAGACTCAAGAAAAAACAGGAAAGACCCCAGAAAAAACAGGAAAGACGTCAGAAGCGGTATAAAAGACGCCAGAAGCGATAGAAAAGACGCCAGAAGCAATAGAAATAGGCAAGAGGCAAGAAAAAACAGAAAAGACGCAAGAAAAAAGAGAATAAGAGAGAATACAAGAAAAATAAGCCAAAAAGAAAACGAAGACGTCATCTACTACGCTTCCGCAATAAGAACAAAACTGGCATCCAACACAGAACGCCAAGCAGCCTCCTATTTACACTGCGTGGAATGCTGTAACCAATTCGCTAAATACGCTATTTTCCCCTGTGGGCATCAAGCCTTGTGTGTAGCTTGTATACATCGACATGCCCAAATACCAGCGTGTACGGACGCTTACAAACCCCTAGTGTGTGAATTTATAGCCTTGACATGTCCGGTGTGTACTGAGAGAAGACAACGCCAACAGCCCCTAACTATGTAATCGCTTACATATTCCAAAGGCCCTTTTCAGGGCCACCCCATCTTTCCGAAAGGGGAAACTTCTAACATGAAAAGCACAAAAATAAAAAAAAATAACATCAACTCCCACACACACACAGTCACAAATGTCCCCCTCCTCCCCTTTCCCCCTTCCCCCTTCCCCCTCACCCACTGGTTCAAATAAATTTCAGTCCGTTATGATTCGGGCTGTAATATTAATTACTGAGAGAGAATTTTTTTTGTAAAATTAGTAACATGTCGCACAGGGTCGCCAACGACAAAAACATGTCCCTCTCCCCTCCTCCCCCCTTCTCTCCCTTTCCCCTCTTTTCTAGTCCCAAGTCCCTGTGCTGGTTCAAATAAATTTCATTACACACACACACATATAAAAACACCTACCTCTCTTATAAATTTCAGTCCGTTATTATTCGGGCTGTAATGTTTATTCCTTTACTGGTCGTCAACGACAGTGACAAATGTCCCCCTCCTCCCCTTTCCCCCTTCACCCTCTGGTTCAAATAAATTTCAGTCCGTTATGATTCGGGCTGTAATATTAATTACTGAGAGAGAAAAAAAATTGTAAAATTAGTAACATGTCGCACAGGGTCGCCAACGACAAAAACATGTCCCCCTCCCCCCTCTCCCCCTCTCCCCCTCCTCCCCTGGTTCAAATAAATTTCAGTCCGTTATGATTCGGGCTGTAATATTAATTACTGAGAGAGAGAAAAAGAAAAAAAACCCCTGTGTTTGTAAGAGAGAGATTGGTCCTGACAAGGACCGTTAATATCGGGCAGGGGTTGTTTTTTGGTGTTGCAGTTTGCTAATAGAATAAAGAGGGATAATGTGGGACCTGTGCTTTGAAATTTGTGCCAAGTTATTAGAAGCTCTCTTTCGATAGCATTGGTTGGCCCTGATAAGGGCCGTTAGAGTTCAATTTGATCACCCTGTTTTCTTCAGGAGGGAGTTTTCTTGTCTACTCCCCTCACATCTTGCTCACAGAGAAATAGCTATAGGGTGTCAACGTGTATTTATGAACACCCGCTTCTTCTTCTTCTTCTTGTGGCGTGATGGGCATGCCCTCCAGGAAGTTAGCGGCAGCTATTGTCTGTTGTTGGTTCTCCTGTTCTTCGAAAATGATGGTGGGGAGGTCTTGCAAGGGAAAATCCACGGGCGCTGTTGGTATATTTTCATCCACATAGTCGTCCGGCTGGACTGCTGGCTCTTCTTGTGGACGAGGGGCCAGCAGCGGAGGAGGGGGAGGGTGCATCTCTCTCTGCATGGTGGACTGTAGTAATTCCAACCACCCCTCCTCGCTGATTGTTCTCGATGAATTAATAAGTGTTCGTAAATTCTCCGCTGTTCCTCCGCCTCTCGATACACTGTCTTCGTTCTTGTTGAGTGTCGCACTCCATTCTGTAAATTCTTGTAACCAGAATGCTTTAACGGCGTCCAGCATCGCCTTCTTCTGGCGTCGAGATATCGTTCTCTCCCGCCGGCGGGAGGCCTTGGTGGAGGTGGTGGACATTGTTGCTACACGGTGGCTCATTTTCTTCTTGTTGTTCATCTGGTAGTGAAAGGTTTTGGAATGGCCCGCATCAAGCTGGGCGCTAGCTTATATAAAAATAGCGCGGACGTCAGCGAAATCGTTCTATCTGTTTGGTCTACATTTTTACGCTGAACAAAATATTTGTGTTTCTTTTCCAATTTTAAACGGTTGTGATTTTGCAATAAATGCCAGTGCACGTATAAATTTTATTTCAAGTTGAACTCAGGCAACTCATGGTGTAGTATTTAAAAATTTAGCAGGATAGCGCTAGACTAAGCCGCTATTTTTAATAATTTTATCGATTTTTACACGCGTAACGTTATAGTACGGTAGTGTGGAAAACCCGGTACACTGGAAATAAATCGATTTTCCTGGCAAAAAATACGTCAAGTATATTGCTCACAGCCTTATAATATCACCCTGAAAATTGTAACTGGTTTATCCAGAGAAAACTATAAAAACTATAGAAAAAATAGCCTTCGTTTCACTGCAAGAAGGCCAACGTGCAGAGTTCCCAATCATTTTGGTGCGCTGTGGATCACGCCATCTAGCGGTCGTCACAGGCACTGAGAATGGAATGTCTATCGGCTTGAAAGGGGTCATCTGTTAATAACCAATAGGCCGGTGAAGCATTTTGGAGACGATTTCAATGTTGCCTTCTCTCCCACCTGTGCGCGAATTCTTAATTGTTACAGTCCAGGCACAAATGACACGCAGATGTAGCGTCGCAAAATGTTCTGAAGTATATTTATCTTGGAGCGCGCGCCTACAAAATTGCATTGTAATCTGAATTTAATTATTTTCTAGAACAGGGTACGATACGAATTTTATTACGATGAAATATTTTTTTTTTACTCACGAGTCATTAGCAAGAATCCATATATACACATTTGCCTGGACGGTGTTTTGTCATTCACCACTATGGCAGCGCACGGAACGGAGCCCGCCTTCTTCCAACTCACGTCTGATGTCATTCTCATCGTCTATGACCATGAACTGCAGCTCATCGAAGAACATCCCCGAGAAGTGAAGCTATGTTTAAGCCTACCAGGCTGGACTCTATTGACACGGTTGTTACAGGGAAAAGAGCCCGAAGTCGATTTCATGCACGTGGGAGTCGGTGTTTACCTGCGAAGTGGTAGAGATGATTCTTTTTTCCCCGGTTAGAACAGTGTGGTGGTACCGCTATCCTACTCCGGCCGGCATTATGGCAGGCGCTGAAAGCTATTATCACCGACGTCCACGACGTACTCTACCCTGAGGCCAACTCTGTAGCCACGCGCACTCTTACACCGGACTGTACCCTATTGTTGTATCCCCAACGCGTGGAGCTCATCGATGACGATAGTCGATGTTGGTGTACGTCTGAACCCGCGCGTGTCTCTTTATCCCCGGAAGGGTGGATTACCTTGAAACGTGTGTTATGCGGTGACCTCGACGGGGATAGCATTCACCTGTGTGACGATGTCTACATTTTCCGCGCTCCCTATTTTGCTCGACTCCTCTGTCTCAAGCGAGGTGGTTTTACTCTGGACCCCGATCTATGGACGGCTTTGCAACAAGTAGTCCCCATGGTGGATGAAGTACTCTCTCCACAGGAGCCTCTCACAGAATAGTACGACTCCTGTCTGTACCTGACACTATAAATACCAGGGTGAGACAGAGTGTGTGTCATTCACCGTTCGACATTTAGAGCAAGCATGTCATCCGACCTACGAGCCATTCTCCCTCTTATACCCCAGGTGGGGTTATACGTCTATGAAGATAAAGTCACCCTGGTGAAAGACTGTGGAGCTATTTGCTGGGCGCTCGCGGAGACTCTATCGAATACGGTGACGCTACAGCGTGACGGCTGGACTAAATTTAAACGGGTGTTGAGCGGTGAGTTCGACGGACACCTCATGCACATAGACAATGCCATCTACGTATATACCGTACCTCCCCTCTTCGCACGCCTGGGCCGCTACCAAGACCCTACGCGAAGTTTCATCCTAGGCCCCTCTCTGTGGTCAGCCTTGGAGAAAGTAGTGCCTATTGTGGACCAGCTGTTTACACCGGACGAACGATCACCAGACGAATTGGCGTGGGCTCGTGCTATGGAGGACGCGCTGGCTGAACCCCATGAAAAACAAGATGAACCCGATACAGCCGGGGAAGACGAAAGTACTATATCTATAGAATGCACAGAGGCTAGAGTGTCAGTGTCACCTGATGAAGCGAACACACATGACGGGGACCCAGAGGCACCCCGATGAGGGGTAAGAAGACCGTGATGAAGCGGTCCCGAAAGGGACAAAAGGGGTCAGCATTTACAGTGAACAAGGTGTTAACCGATTTGTATTACAACCCTACCAGTCCAGCCGCGTATAGCGCTGTGGGAGCGCTCGCTCGAGCTGTCCATTCCCAAGGCATCAGTCGAACTGAAGTTCGAGACTGGTTAAAACCCAAGACACTTATAGTTTACATCGAGCAGCCCGACGACATTTTCGCCGTAACCGAGTCATCGTAGGAGGCATAGACGCGCAATGGCAGGCTGATTTAGTGGATATGAGTCGATTTGCACCTCACAATGATGGACATCGGTACATATTGACCTGTATCGATATTTTATCCAAGTATGCCTGGGTACTACCCATTCGCACCAAAACAGGAGAGAATCTAGTACGAGCGTTCCAGCAGATTTTCAAGACGGGACGCAAACCCCTTTATTTGCAAACGGATGAAGGTACAGAATTTCTCAACCGACCCTTTCAAGCCTTTCTTAAGAAACAGAAGGTATTTTTCTTCCATACGTACAACGAAACCAAAGCCTCTGTGGTGGAACGATTCAATCGCACCTTCAAAGGACGAATGTACAAGGATTTTACTGCCCAAAACACCCGACGGTACATCGATGTACTACCTCAACTGGTGCAAGGGTACAATCGAGCCTATCATCGCAGTATCCAGCGAGCTCCCCTCGATGTGACAGAACGCAACGAACATCAAGTGCGTGGTACGCTGTACTCACCCAGTCCACCATCACTCACGTCACCCCGTTACAAACGCGGAGATGTGGTACGGATCAGTAAAGTGAAAGGCCAATTTGAGAAAAGTTACTTGCCCAACTGGAGTGACGAGCACTTTGTCATCGTTCGCCATAAACCTCGACAGCCACACGTCTATCAACTGGAAGATATACAAGGAGAAACACTGCAAGGCACGTTTTACGAGGCAGAATTAGAACCCATAGTGAAAACACCGAAAGACTACTACACGGTGGAAAAGATTTTGAAAACGGAACGTCGACGTGGCATCCCCTATCATTTCGTCAAATGGCAAGGGTGGCCCCGTTCGTTTAATTCCTGGGTGTCGGGCCGTGACATGAAACGCCTATAAATTCTAACCCCTATCACCGCCATCCTTCAGTGTAGGGTTGTACCATGGATAGTGCACATCTACCCTTACTGTTACGAACTCGAAAAGCACAAGTGGGTACTATAGTGTGTCTAGTAGTGCTTGTGGGTACGTTATTTGGAGGCGTGTTCTTCGATTTGGCGTACGTGATATCCTGTTTCAACACCCCGCCTCCCACAATTCCACCTCAGTCATCCACCACTTCGACCACCACCACTACGACGCTGCCTACGCCATCCAAGACGTCAAGGTACCGCCACGTATCAACCCAGACACCCACGTCTACCACGCCGTCTACTCCATCCACTACATCACCTGACCGTCACATCCATCCATCCACGCCTACCACGCCCCGTATTACTACTACGACGCTGCGTACTACGACGCCACGTGATCCTCCGTTACCCCTGAGAAGTGACGATCCTTCCAGTCCATCACCACCACCACCACCACCTAGTACCACACCTACGACGCTAAACACATTTAGAGTGCGCGAATCACGTTTACCACGGCAACGGTACCCGTTCGACTACGATCCCCGGTGGGATCCACGAGCACGGTGGTGGGCCTCTGAACGCCGAGCGCAAATCACCAAATAAAAAAACTAAAAAAAAAAAAAAAACTATGGATCCTCGGTGGCAGCATCCTTTCACGTGTCTCATCGCTGGACCGACAGGGTCGGGAAAAACACACTTCGTTCAACGTCTCATCCAACACGGGTCAGCCCTCATTTCACCTCCTCTAGCTCGCATCCTGTGGTGTTATGGAGCTTGGCAACCCACGTACGAGGAACTGGCACGTGTGCCGGGGCTCACCTTAATGGAAGGCTTACCCCCTGAGGATACACCCAAAGACACGTTGGTGGTGGTGGACGATCTCATGACGGAAACGGACAGTCGAATCACCCGTCTCTTTACCAAAGGAAGCCATCATCGTCGGTTGAGCATCATCTACATCGTGCAGAATCTCTTCAGTAAGAACAAAGAGCACAGGAACATTAGTTTGAATGCTCAGTATGTAGTGTTATTCAAAAACCCCAGAGACGCTTCCCAAATTACGCACCTGGCCCAACAGATGTACCCTAAAAACACGGCCTTTGTATGAGAAGCCTTTGAAGATGCTACCCAACGAGCTCACGGGTATCTACTCATCGACTTGAAACAAGACACTCCCTCATCCCTTCGATTGCGTACCCACATTTTTCCCGGAGAGGTGCAGACGGTGTACACACCCAAATAAAAGAAGACAATCCACTCTAGCCGTCACTCATCATGTCTGCACGGGTACGCAAGCACGCGCCGGCCCTCCGCGTATTACGCAGCGCGCCACCGGAGGTGGGCCGGGCCCTGGTGCGCGGGGCGGATCCCGACTTGGTACGGTGTTTGTGTGAAGTGGCGCATAATGTGTTAAAA
>JAVTVY010030830.1:0-13207 GCA_036873755.1 Hanleya hanleyi | reverse complement strand
CTGTCATTTCAATCCAGAGGCCTGTCATTTCATTCCTCATTATCATATGGTGTACAACCCAGGAATAATCATGACCACAAAAGTGAGACCATCCTATCAGATATAAGGCAGGCCTGTCATTTCAATACTGAGGCCTGTCATTTCAATCCAGAGGCCTGTCATTTCATTCCTCATTATGATATGGTGTACAACCTAGGAATAATGACCACAAAAGTGAGACCATCCTATCAGATATAAGGCAGGCCTGTCATTTCATTCCTCATTATGATATGGTGTACAACCTAGGAATAATGACCACAAAAGTGAGACCATCCTATCAGAATCTAGGCAGGCCTCTCATTTCAATCCAGAGGCCTGCCCTTTCATTCCTCATTATGATATGGTGTACAAGCTAGGAATAATGACCACAATGATGAGACCCTGACATAACACCCTGCCAGATATAAAGCAGGCCTGTCATTTCAATACTGAGGCCTGTCACTTCAATTATGATATGGTGTACAACCTAAGAATAATGAGCACAAAGAGGAGACCCTGTCCTAACATCTTGCCAGAATAAGGCAGACCTGTCATACTGATGCCTGTCATTTCAATTCTGAGGCCTGTCATTTCAATCCCGAGGCCTTTGGATTCTTTTGGGTGCGATACATGTGCTTGCATTAAGTTTTTCTTGAGTATATGTGTATATCGACCTGCACATACATCACGTTGAATTGTTCCGTTTGAATTGATTTTACTGACTGAGTCATCATACATCTCAAATACTACACATAATGTGTACCACCTACTTGGATGTCCTCTGGTGGTTTTTGGCTTTGGCAGCCACTTTGCTTGTTTTTCCTATTGGGTTATCTCCCTTTCCTAGGTTAAGAGATAGGGATTTCCTTTAAAAGCCTTCTAGCTGAGAATTTTGCACACCATGCAACATCCATCCAATTTGAAAAATTTTGATAGACATTGTGATTATCTGTGAACAATTAGAATATAAGAAAAAGTTAAATACTATTTATATGAATTTTTCATGAATATGCTTCAAAACTAGGGCTATTCTCTATGATTTCTGGGTTATCAAATTGAGCATGGGTCAGTCCAATTAACGTTGTCTACAGCCAAAAAATGCACACCAACCTGTATTTTTTCTTGTTTTTTTTTTCTCATATTGCACAATTATGAATGCAACAACATTCAAAATGTTAATTACTTTCATTTACCACCTGCGGACATCGTTAAAAGGTGTGGTATAGATATTTTGTAAATCTTGAATTACGTAATGCCAGGGGTGTTTAGTACAGCAAAACAATAGAACTCGAACTCGTCCAGCATGAAATCGTACATTCAGACGCTGTGACATTGCCTCGACTCTAGCATACTGTGATCAGCGGTCCTGGAATTATTGCCCCGCCGTTCCGCCACCCATGTATCATAGTTCTCCTTCCCGCCACTCAGAGAAAATTCATAGCAAGTATCTTGATACACTGAATCAGGTCGTTATCACCAACCCATAATTCCAAGAGAAATGCGTATTTGCCAGAACTGCGTGAGCTCTGTTGGTGATGAATTTCATTTTGTAATGTGTTGCTCAAATAATGAGGATTTGAGACGTCAACTCTTTACTGATTTAAACATCGATATTCAAAAGTATCCTGCTCGCTCAATATTTTCTAAACTCCTTCGATGTGACTCGTATAAATTCACCAGATTGTTCGCTAAATATTTGTACACAAGTTTTAAAAGAAGACTTCCTTCAATATAGGAGTCATCCCGGTTTGTAGTCCATGGATTTTAATCTGCATCACATGTCTTTTACCTTGTATATAGTTGTATTTGTTTATGTCTTGTTGTGTGGCCTTAACCAATGTAAATTGTGTTCGTGCCTAATAAAGAATTTGAATTTGAATTTGAATTTATGCTGTATACCAAGTTTCATAAATGGTATCAGAGATATGCATCATTAAAGATTTTGCATGGATTAAAGATGGCCGCCAAGGATTTCACCAAATAAGGGAAACTGGTTTGGTCATTCCTTTGAAGTTTCTTTATGCATCGATGATCTATACCAAGATTCACAATGAACAGCGAAATGGTACTCAAGATACACAACATTAATGGTTTAGCATAAATTAAAGATGGCCACCAAAGTTTCCAACTGATCGGGTCCAGATTCAATGGGATTCTGGGTCACGAGCATATGGATGTGCACTGCAAGTTTGGTGTGCCTAGGGTGAGTCATTTTAAAGATATCTTGGCAACGAGAAATCTGTGATGGTTTCGCATAAATTAAACATGGCCACTGGGTCATGAGATCACAAACTGTAACCTGAGTCATGGTAACCCGATTCACGCTATCTATCTCCCTGTTGCTATATAGGGGCATTCAAGTATTACGTACGCAGCGAGAGGGGAGGGGGGTCTAAAAATGTGGATTTTTTCCTATGTATGCTGGGTTAAATTTTGCATATGGTAAGGGGAAAGGGGGTGAAAAATTCAAATTTTTTGCGTAAGTAATACTTAATTGGTCCCATATCAAGTTCAATATTGCATATATATTTTGCTATAGATGTACTTTGTTTAATCAATGGTTCAAAGAGAAATCTCATTTGAGCTATAGTGGTCTGGGGGTCATGTCCTTTTTTTTTAACTAAACATGATAGAAAGCAGCATATTATCCAAATACATGTACATTTAGAATAATCATAAAGCTTTGTTCATATATTACTATTGTTGCATACTCTGTTTTGAGTAAAGTTTTGTCTCAACATTTAGCCCCGGACAAACTGTAACCGGAGTCACAGTAACCAGAGTCCTGCTATCTTCTTTAATTATTTCCCGGTTACTATTATATTTCAGGTTCAATATCGCACATTTTCGTATGGATGTACTTTGTTAAGAAAGTTCGATGAATTCTCTCAAATAAGTACTTGTACTATATAGAAACTCAAAGCACATTTCTGTTGCTCAATGTTATTGCATGAACATTGGGAAAAATGAATAAATGATGAACCTGAAATCTTTCTACACTGTGTCTTACATAGGTTTCACTGCTTGCTTGTTTGTATTGATTTACTGAATAATGATCATGTTTTTGTGGTGGATGGACCATTATCTTCACCTGTTTTAACCCTATAATGCCTGACATTATTTCCAGGTATAACGAATGGGAAGTATTAGCATTTTCTGACAAGTTTATGTGCTTTTGTTGATAATTTGTGTTGATTAGACCGCTCACAGCGTTATTTGGAGTTCTGCTGAATGTACACATATGTGTACAATATAGGCATTCATAGTGAGGATTGTTAGGTTTGAAATTGTACACGTGTGTGTACAATAGGCATCGCAATGTACCCTCACTCACTACATATACAAACATGTATGTATCCAAGAACCTACCTGTACCCTCACTCACTACAGTAACATATACATACATGTACATAAGAACCTATCTGTACCCTCACTCACTACATAAGAACCTACCTGGAAGTGAGTGAGGGTACAATACAGGTAGGTTCTTATGTACGGGTGTGTTAATAGGGTGATGTTGAGTTTAGGAGATAGCGGGTGGGGCATATATCTGAGGAGTAGAAGTTCAAAATGGGAGTATTTTACTCAAATATAGGTCATTTCAGTTTTTGGCATGTTTTCAAATTTTCAAACCATTTTTAACGAAGGTCATATTGTTTCTCCGTCTTATAAAATAATGGGTTTCTTTAGTTGTTGTCATAACTCCTAGTATTTCAGTCATAAAACATACAAAGTTTGGGATTGACATTGAGTTTTTAATTCAATTTTGCCCTGGATTAGCACTGGCACAAAAAATTTTTAGTCATCCCTGATTAGTGAATTCATATAAGCTTTCGTACTCTATGGGGTTATGAGATGCGAGCCATGCTTTAGGTTAGAAGGAGCCCCTAAGGGTCGGGATTCATCCCTTGGATTAGTGGCAGCTTCTTAAAGAATGTTTTATGATGAAAGCTATTGGAATATATGTGGGCTATAGGCTAAATTATAATTATTTAGCTACATCTCTACCAAACAGTGTATATAGACAGACCTGAAAAATATATGCAGAAACTGTTTTTGTCAATTCTGGCAACTCCATGTTTTACATACTAAAACATCATGATCAAATACTAAGATACAAATTCAAGGACTTCCCAAGCAGTTGAAACATACTGAATATTGATGAGGGCTATGTTGCAGTGTACCGTTAAGATATTTAGAATGAAAAAAACAGAATGGTGTTCATGCATATGGAACAGTATTAGCTATATTAATTGTCTTCTTGATTCCACTCCAGAAAAGGTGGGGACATGGCCCCCATGGCAGACCCCTACATTTTGTAACCCCCCCCCGCCCCCCATGCTTTATATAAATCAACATTGATTTATATAAAGCATGGGGTTATATATAGAGACCCCATATTTCGACACTTCACCTTAATACCACCGCCCACACCCCCCAAAACTCTTGTTTTGCGGGCCTGTGGGTATGGCCATACAGTTTGGTTGTCTTCTTTGAAGTTGTTTTGGATGTAAAAAGATATAAAAACTTTGTTAGGAAACGCCAAACGAAAGATGAGGATGATTCAACTGTCCGACACGTGCGTGTGACCCACTTCTGTTGACACGACAGGCCAAGAGATACAGCTCATAAATATTCATATCCTCAGCGCACACACTGATGACGTCAGGATCGAAATGACCGGCTTATAGCCGATCCCTCGAATTTGGCACCTGTCCGTCAGTCCGAGACTGGTAAAAAATCAAACGGACTGGTGTGAGTGACTGAACAACAAGTCCGTCGGACTGGTAACAAAAAAGCTCTCAGTTCATTGTGTAAACTATTTCTCTGGATATCTCCGCGCACAATTTGTAAAGAATGAAAAAACTAATGTCTGTTTTCGGTTACCCGATCAAGTCTAAATAAATTGTGGGAGTCTAAAACAATTTCCAGCACATTCCAACGAAATCACGACCACGGCCGCGTTTTACGACAACAACAACAACCGTAAAGCGGTGCGAACGACTGTAATGCAGCATGGCAAATTATGCAGGTTGGCGATCTTTTCAGAAAATAAAGCTCCCAATTCCAGATCGGGAATCGAGAAATCAGCACTATAAATACGCTTCAGTCGACCTGATCATGTTTACCAGGACAATTTTAAACGTATTCTCCATCAACTTCGAAAGAAATCTACAGATTTTTTGGCTTGAAATGGTGTTTGTTGAAGCAGTGTTTTTCGCGACGACACGTGCAGTCAAAGTCGCCGTCAAAGTCTAGACGACGGGGTTTGTCGTCTGTGATTATCTTCACACGCGTTCAAGAAATTCAAGAAATGCACAGTTATTAATTTCTTATTTAGTAGCAACCACCACAGAGCACAAAATATTCATGATGACAAATGTTCCCACATCATATTTTATTTAATATTAACGGACTAGTAAAAATATTTGCGGACTGGTTACATTTTTGGCTCACCAGTCCGGTGGACTGGTTCAAATTTTTCTTAATTTTTCTGGAAATTATAGACTATGGGTCCGTTTTTCGGCCACCAGTTGTCGCAAAACCTTCAACCCAAATCACTTATATGTATATATTTTCTGAAAGAGCATGATGAAACTATTATTTTAAGATATAATACTGCTATGTTATAGAAAAATTAAACTCGAACATTCTCCTCCATGCTTGCTTCATTTTTCCTAGAAAACCCCTTAAAAATGTCGAAAAATGGTCAAATTCGGCTCAATTTGCAGAAAAATCTGTAAGAGCGATTTCAATTAAACTTCTTACTCACGTTCCCTGGTCCGGTCTCAACTTAAAAAGGCAAAAAAAAGGGGATGTCAACCTAACCGTTTTTTGTCAGATTTTCTTCCCGTAAATGAGTCCCGATTTTTAGGCACACCCAAGGGGCATAACTGAGGCAGGACAAACTTTACTCCATGATCCCGATCAGCGTGTAGACGAAGCCAGCACTCGATTTGTACGTACTCGTTTGCAGCGTTGATAATGCTGTTAGGATGGCATTATAGATATAAGCTATTAAGAAGACAAGAAGAATTATGATGTAGCAGAACAAGGGCAGTCTATCGTATTATGAAATTAGAGAGGGGCCATTACTACGAAACTGTGGAGGGTCACCTTGGCGTCGTAAGATTTGCATGGAGCGCGATAGTTTTTCGTTGAGAGCGTCTGTTGCATATGAGTGAAAATTATAGAAGTTGCCTTGCTTGGAAGCTAATGCACTTCTGAAATATTATCTACCAGAATCAAACTGCAAAACTTCGTGTTAAAAAAAAATCCCATTGACTTCAATGTTATTTTCGCGACCGTCAAATCTCCCGCAGGTTACGTCCCATATGCCGTCGGCCGGAACTCACCCAAAATGTACCACGTGACTGCACTTGTTTTTTTTATTGATTTATTTATTTTTTTCGTTTTCTTTATACAGATGTAGTGCAATTAATTATCAATTACACAATATTAAAATGAGTCATTTGAAAGCATATTTTTCTATAAAAACTCTGAAATTCTATCCTGTCATAGCTGATTTCTCATAACTTCATAAATTAATTTTATGAAATGAGCTTACTTAGATTTGGTTTCATGGCAAATTGTTGCTGCAATGGTGCCATTGCGTTGGTTGTTAAAAAGGTGTAGAACTGCCAGTTGGAGTCCAAACAAAAAGATTCAGTGATGGTCTAGTCTGTACATGATCATCAGATTGTCACAGTTGAATCATACTTGTTTTGTCGAGTCTGATTTTGGGTCCAAATAAAGTACATATATTTTCGGGCAACTTAAAAATTAGCCGGGCAACCTGAAAATCAGGTGCAGGTTGCCCTTGGACAACCATAATTATTTTTCTATTTCGCACCCTGTGCTGATATTTTCAGATAGCATATCTGATACTGCATTGATTGCACTCATCCACTACACTCTGGGAGGTATATTCACCTCTCTCCCCACCCCCGGAACAGAGCTCCACCCTGTATTAGTCTCAAAATCTGCTACATCTCTGATCGCCTTTTCAATCCGGCCATTTGATTCCATTGAACGCTTGTCTATTTTTCATATGGCAAAAAGTTTATGAATTAAATGCTATAAAACAATCAATGTTTTGTTTATATACTTGTCCCCCATTATAACACTGAAGTTGGGGGACAAAATATTGTCCCCCATAAGTCGTACTATAATCAGTCATCATAACAGCTGAATACATATTACAGTTATATATCTGAGGACATAACATTGTCTGTGCTATACTGAAACCCACTTTATAATGAACTGTGTTCTCATGGTTATACTGAGGGGCGAGGGTATAGTTGCAAAATATACTAATTTAGTTCAATGGTCAATGAATTACATTATCTTATTGTCCCCCACTACTTAGTAGGAAATGGACTTAATAACACCGGTGTCTGTAATTCTGTGATTCCGTAAGATTTCCTTTTCTGAACAATAGCTCAGAATGATTTCATCAATCGACTTCAAACTTGGGGTGTGCCTCATTGGGGAGAGGATGATTGGGATTGTTTTTCAGCAATGTGCATAATCCAATATGGCCACCATTAGCCATATTGGATATTAAGCAGTTGGATCTTGTCTGCACAATAACTCGAGAACAATTCAACCAATCTACTTCATATCTGGGAGTGCCTTGACATCGATGTGAGGTTGATTGGGATCAGGGTGTTAGCCAGAATTCAGAAAGTGCCCGTCCAACCGCTCCTGTCGCTGTCATCCGCCATTAGCAAGGCGCGTTGCCAGTGGTGATTGATAGCATCTCACGTTCTGTCGCGCGAGTTCATTCGCGAATCGAGAGCCCTCGGGTACGAGCGATGAAGCGGTATTAAACACCATCAACATGGAGCACGAGCACGAAATTCTATGCACGTTAGCCATGCTGCCCGACCAGCAGAGACGTGAAACAAGCCAACGATGTTAATAATGAAACGGAGAATTAGCTTACGCTGATTAAAGGGGCTATTTGAGTATATTGCCCGTCTATTTTATTGAAATAATCTGATTATTCCGCACGTCACGAGTTCTCGCCTGCCTGTCATTTTCAGTCGTTTGAAAAAGTCACCCTTCCAAATTGACGGGCGGACGGGTCGCTAGCTAAGTCACTGATTGGGATTGTTTTTCGAGGATGTGCATGGCTCCCGTGAGCCATCTTGTCTGGACAATAACTAGAGTACGATTCAACTGATCGACATCAAACTTGGGGAGTGCCTTGAATTTGGTGAGAAGAGAGTTGGAATTGTTTTCCAGCAATGTTCTTTATCCAATATGGCCATCGTCAGCCATATTAGATTTTGAGCCATTGGATCTTGTCCAGAGAATAACTCGAGAATGATTCAACCGATCTACTTCATACCTGGGAAGTGCAATGACATTGCTGAGACGACAATTGGGACTGTTTTTTAAGGATGTGTGCCATATTGGATTTTATGCAGTTTGAGCTTGTCCAGACAATAACTGAAGTACGATTCAACTGACCTATTTTAAACATGGGTGATTGGGTGGGTTCAGGTTCCTATTGCTTCAATGCATTTTGCTGAGAAGCAACAGGAACTTGATAATGTGATGTCCAGCACTGTAATATCACTTGTCTTTATTGCACCATGTAAGCGTCTTGTCTGTGTCTTGTGCGCTGTCCTCAGTGTTTTATAGGGCGAATGGAGGGTGTCTGGTTCCACGCTGCTTCAAAGATTTCTTCTTGGTTAGAGGGCTGGGTGGTGCTTAGTTGGTTCGTCGTTTTCTAGCTGAAATATTGTTGAAAGCGACGTTAAATTCTATTCACTCACTCTATTTTAAACTTGGGAAGTGCATTGACCTTGGTGAGAGGACAGCTGGGATTGTGTTACATAGACGTGCATAATCCAATATGGCTGCCCTGCATCAGCGATATTGGATTATGTTGCATTTTCAGCAGTTGGATCTTGTTTGGACAATAACTTGAGAAGGATTCAACTGATCGACTTCAATCTTAGACAGTGGCTTGACATTGGTGAGAGGATGGTTGGGATTGCTTTTCAGTTACCTGTAACCTGTGTAATCCAAAATGGCAGCCATCAGCCATCTTGGATCAGCAGTTTGATGTTGTCCAGACAATAACTAGAGAACTATTCAACCGATTGACCTCAAACTTCGGAGAGTGGCTTGACATATCAGAGAGTGCAGTTGGGATTGCTTTTCAGTTACCTGCATACTCCATGTCAGTCATCTTGAATATAAGTGCTTGGATCTTGTCCGGGCAATAACTCGAGAATGATTTAACTGATCGACTTCAAACCTGAAGAGTGAGAAGGATGGTTAGGAATGCTTTTCAGTTACCTTTGTAATCCATGGTGGCCGCTATCAGCCATCTCGCATTGTCAGCAGTTGGATCTGTACTCATTTCTTGTCTGATCAATAAGTCAAGAACTATTGAATCTTGGATCTTGTCCCAACAATAACTCGAGAACTATTGAACTAATCGACTTGTGGGATGTATGGCTCATCAGACATCTCCATTTTCGAAATCATACATGTACTCTCTATCAATGATATGGGATATCATGGACCATAAAAAATTTACCATACACTGGCCCACGTCCCCGCAGCAGCAGCACCAGTTATGGTGGATGCAATTCCCCGGTTGTCAGCACATACAGCTTGGATAGAAATGTGTTTTAGATGTTGCAGGAGATAAATGTCTGGGGTGGTGAGAAAGTATGGGGAGTGGGCAGTGATGATAAACGTCGGGTATTGTACATGCTCATCCATCCATATCCATTTTCTCATTGCCACCATATATCTAAAAAATGACCGCACCAAACTTACATCACATTTTCATGTGGGTAAAGAAGATTGACCCATATTTTCTCAGGCCACCAGTTCAAGCTCTGTCACTTCAGCACAAATTGTTGATTACTACCATATCTCAAGAATGCCTACAAGCACCAAACTTCCTTCACAAAATTATGTATCTGGTCTTAGAGCAAAAGCCTTTGAAAATGGATGAGATTGACCTTTTTTTGTCTGGGTCACTGCTTATTAATTATTCAAATACTTTCAGTGTTTTGCAAGGTTCATGTTTAATGAGGTCCATGTTTAATGACCCTCAGTTGTACTGAGATGAAGTGCCGACTTCAGAACAAGGTTACTACATTACATTAAGAATAGGACCCCACCCTCGAGGACCCAGGTGTTAAAAGGAATAGGACCCTACCCTGCGTGTGGTTTCCGGGTGTGAAAAGGAATAGGAACCAAATGTCGTGATATGACTGAAATAGTGCTGAAAGCAACGTTAAATCATATTCATTCATTCACTGCATTACCACTTCAAAAATGTAGGTGGAGATGTTACCACGTTAAAAATGTAGTTGTTGATCAGCTCTCGCGAATAAGAAATCCGTCTCCGCAAATATTTTGTAGCATTTTGCACAATTCAACACCATGTTAAATATAGCTGAGGTGAACTGATTTTGCGAACAGCATTCATCTCAGCAAATCCTCAACTCCATGGTTATTTTTGAGGGCTGTAAATCTTTCAATTTCAGCTTCATATTTTATTAAAATAATTTTAGGGGTTAACCAGGCATGTATCACAAGCAAAACGAAACTATTTTCTGCTATGTACTAAATCTGATGGAAATAATATATAAAAAATCTTTTTATTGGGTCTTGTAGGATCTACTGAAGAAGGATGTGAAGCTGTGTGAATTCATCGCTAATCCATCATTACAGAAACAAGAGAAGAAAGGTACTGAATATGCAAACAACTTGAAGCACATAAGCAAATAGCTAACGCACCATTATGAAACAGTTCTCTGCGAACTCGCATCCTGGTTTCTGTAAAAAGTGTGATCTAGTTATTATTATTACCCCTTATAAGTTTGAGAACATATTAGGGCGGTTCCATACAATTTGAAAACAAAATGTCATTTTTCTTATATTTCAACAAGAGAATGCAAACCGTCAAAATTCCAAATAAAGGATAAAATTCAGTGGTCACCAGGCCTATTTTAGCAGAATCTAGGTATTTGTATAATGGTTTAACCCTACTCTGATATATGGATTAGATACGACTTCCATGAAAAATGTCCATATTTT
Source organism: Hanleya hanleyi (assembly GCA_036873755.1). Lineage (NCBI taxonomy): Eukaryota > Metazoa > Mollusca > Polyplacophora > Lepidopleurida > Hanleyidae > Hanleya > Hanleya hanleyi. Next base: position 2,113 of record JAVTVY010030830.1, on the reverse strand, counting down.
CACAGTAAAAATGCAAATTTTCTAAGAAGTTAAAATGTCATTTTCTTCAAGATGTATCAAACGTTTTCCGGGACAATGCCAAATCAAAAAACATAATAAAAGTGGGGGGTCACCAAGTGATTTTTCGAACTAGTAGGATACCAACATGGCCAACCATACATCCGTCCGTCTGTCCGTACATCCGTCCGTCTGTCCGTACATCCGTCCGTCCGTCCGTAACATTTCGATTCCGGAGCATAACTTGACAACCGCTACCTGGATTCCTCTCAAATTTGGTATGCAGCTACCATACCATGAGACCTCGCTTGGGATTGCGTTTGGCGTATGTGCGTCTACAGATGGTGCCACCTAGGGTCAAAACTTTCTCGTCGGTCCGTAACATTTCGTTTCCGGGGCATAACTTGACAACCGCTACTTCGATTCCTCTCAAATTTGGTATGCAGCTACCATACCATGAGACCTCGCTTGGGATTGCGTTTGGCGCATGTGAGTCTACAGGTGGCGCCACCTAGGGTCAAAAGTTTCTCATGTTGGTCCGTAACATTTCGTTTCCAGAGCATAACTTGACAACAGCTAATTGGATTCTTCTCAAATTTTGTATGTAGCTACCTTACCATGAGACCTCGCTTGGGATTGCATTTGGCGCATGTGCGTCTACAGGTGGCGCCACCTAGGGTCAAAACTTTCTCTTGTCGGTCCGTAACATTTCGTTTCCGGAGCATAACTTGACAACCGCTACTTGGATTCCTCTCAAATTTGGTATGCAGCTGCCATACCATAAGACCTCGCTTGGGATTGCGTTTGGCGCATGTGCATCTACAGGTGGCGCCACCTCGGGCTAAAACTTTCTCTTGTCAGTCCGTAACATTTCGTTTTCGGAGCATAACTTGACAACAGCTAATTGGATTCCTCTCAAATTTGGTATGTAGCTTTTTTACCATGAGACCTCGCTTGGGATTGCATTTGGCGCATGTACGTCTACAGGTGGCGCCACCTATTTTCTCAGTTGGTCCGTAACATTCCATTTCTGCAGCATAACTTGACAACTGCTGATTCGATTCTTCTCAAATTTTGTATGTAGCTGCCATACCATGAGACCTAGCTCGGGATGGCGCATATGCGTCTACAGGTAGTAAGTTTAATATTTCACTTCCCATTTACTTCCTTTTCCTCTTCAATGTGGTTATCCAGATGACAGTAATTCGCCTATCTGTTGCAACGGCCCATTTGAAGTCTACACGGTACAGGGAGTACTGTTCTAGTGGTAACAACAGTTAGGTAAAACACTATATGCCTGCATAACCCCATTCCCAACAATCATTATTAACATCAATTTTCAGAACAATCCATTAAACTCATCTGAGTATCATCACGACATATGCATAGACAATCCGTTAACCGCAGTCGCGACCGAGCGAGGTCTCATTGTCAACTAGTTACATACCATGCCGCCACCCAACGCATTCTAAATGAACTTACCCATAAACTACTATTACATGTATACTTATATTCCACTACAAATACTCATCAATTTCTATCAAATGTGCATCCGGGGGGGTATCTTGTAAGCATGCTTACTGATCATTTCCACCGCCACAATCGCATTCAACTTTACTCGTGAAACGTTAACCACCACCATGTATCTATGCCTTACGGGGGTATCTTGTAAGCAGCCTTACTGATCATTTTGATCAAATGTGTACATCCCTCAGACTATGCTCTAGTTGTGACAAAAGAGCGGGAGTAGTTTTCACCACATGCTGTTTATCGATCGCAGAAGGCATGAACATTTACTTGTCGGTTTTGTTTGATGACGAGACTCTAAAGCCATTGGCTGTGTAGGACATTTTGCTCACCAGGACTCAGAGATTCATAGAAGTCGAAAATTTGAGTATTTTTTACTCAATTTAGTCTATTCAGTTTTCGGTGTTTTCTTCATATTGAGTATTTCTTCAAATTTACCACCATATTCCTAATGATTTTATATTGTTTCATCCCATGAAATTATAGGGCTATTGAGTTTTCGTCAAAACCTCGAAAAGTTTAGAGAAATTTGGAGGTCCGAATTGAGTTTTCAAATGAATTTTACCCCTGACTACCGGTGGTAAAACAG